>JAMKCH010002922.1:0-76753 GCA_023653785.1 Ophioderma brevispina | reverse complement strand
CCGAAAAAGTTTTGTCCCCGCTTACAGTCTTCTTAGATTTAAAATAATCCTGGATTTTAGAGAGTTTCGTTTCCGGGCCCGGGTTTAAAAATGATCTCCCGAGTTTAATCTCTCTAACACATTTAACGTATCTCAAAATAACTAACCGTCCATCAGCAACAAAAACTTATAGAGGAACAAGATACTAGATTGCCACTGAAACAATGAACATTTACTGTGGATAATCCTTGGAGGTGGCTCTCGTATTCGTACTTATTTTTAAGTCTAAGGTGAATGGAATTAGTGACAAAACGTTTTTTGGACTTGAAAAAAATTAAATAATCCGTGAAAAGCGTACTTAAATACAGTCCGTTTGGATTTTGAAAATAAAACCTCTTAATAGTAAACTGTTTATAAAATCATTTAAAGATTTATCTTTTGAATCTAAAGGAATTGTGTTTTTAATCCCAAATGTGGGTGGGGGGGTGAGTTGGGGGGGGGGGGGTGGGCAAGGTTTGTCACTAATTCCAGTCACCTTAGACTTAAAAATAACTCTGAAGGAATTAAGAGAGATAGTCGGAGATTTTTTAACCAATAGCAATAATTCTGTTGGTACTAGTATATTAGGCAATGAGAACATAAAGGCAGAGCACCAATACGAAATCTGATTTTCAGATCAAATTTACTACGGCGGACTCAAGACCAAAAATCCTGGTTTTTTTTTGCATGCATGTACATAATCATGATTGCCATATACTAATCAAATGTCCAGAAAATGCCTACGCTCAACGATATTCTTCATATAGGAAAATCACAACGAACGGTTGGTCCTGACTTAGCACTGTCGTTCCTATTATATATGTCACACAGTATACATCAAAGCGAAAACAAAAATCCGATTAATCTCGACTTTGAAGTTGAGCATTTTTTTGGTTCTTTTAAAAATTCACAAAAATATAATATTTCGAAATCTCCGAGTAGGCCTTTAAATACTAAAAAACAGATTACAAGGGCATTTGTATTAATATGTTAAAGAAAGGAACAGGAGGAGATTTTGAGGATATAAATTTCTCTCAATTCTACTTGATTTAGCTTATTTACTTTAGGTGTGATTAATACATGGTATGCTTCAAGATATGGCAAAGCAAATGAGGCCAAATTTAAAAAAAAATTAAAAAAATGGCCAATTCAGGAAAAGGTCTCGTGACGGCCTCGTCTAAAGCTCTTAAAGCCAATATCAGTCATTTTTTTCAAACTCCAAATGTACCATTTTGTCTCTATAATTACTAGTGTTAGGTCATGGAAAAATTTAACATTACTATTCTTTTTTGAAATACAGACCATTTAAGCATTTCGAAAGACGCAAGTTACGACTATTTCTAGACATAAAAAATGTCGGATCCGACTTCTATTATTAAAACAAAGCAAACAAAAAATCGTAAGTTTCTTGATCAAATACGGCATGTTAGCTTTAGCCACTTACAGAGGTATGTACTACAGAAATTTCAACATACCAGTGCGAAAAAAAGGGGGCCGATTGTTTACATTGTAACAAATCGCTGATAGTGGCTTTTAAGTACGTATTTATTAGATTGTCAACAATTGTATTTATTTTTTGTGTAACCCTTTGTGTCAGCTGTTTTAACATCACAGTAGTTTTAGGTGGTTTTGAATACTAATATTCATTGAAATTTTCGTGTGTACTACCATGTTACAATTTAAGTATAGTTGCCTATAAATCACTGAAAACACGTTTCCACTCATGTCCAGTACTGCCATGTCATCTGAATTAGGCAGGTGTTAGACTAAATTCAATAAAATGGCGGCAAATGTGAGGTACAATTCGTAAAAAGTTTTTATAAGTTTAGAAGAAGTGCGTTACAATATACTCTCCTAGCAGTTTGTAAAGAAATAACATGAAATCGCCCATGCATCTGTCTACGTTTGTACTTGCATGCCTTTCTTATTCGGCCATCTTATCTCGTTGATTCTCTTATAATGCAGGTGGTATGTCGTGATCGCGTAGGAACTGACGCTGGTCGGGTATCAATTGATATCAGTGGAGATTATTACTAGCACAGAAGGTCGGTCTTTGAAATCTGCAAGATATTTCCACATGTTTAAGTGGTTAGAACATATTCCCTCTCATCCGTTGTCAAAAATTGAAAATGTTCAAGAAATTAACTCACAACTTGGATTTCAACATGTGCATTACCACCCGGATAAAGGAACTCTGGATTTCTATCAAGAACCCAAGCTCCCCAAATAAGAATGTTTAATGATAGATACCATTAATACTAAAGGTGTATGCGAGATTGAAGTGACATGTTAAGAAAGAGATAAAACACAGCTTTAAAAAGTTAAAAAAAAAATGCCAGGGATTTAATTGTTTACTAGTTCCCACAGGAGACAATAAATCGTTTTCTTTCGCTATTAAACACCCATTATATACATGAAACGAACAATTTTTTTTAATCATGTGATTTCACTATGCAAGCAGCGATGACAAACACTGTAACAACAGTGTTTAGAAAGTGAAGGCAAGGTGGGTTTAGAGGGTAAATGGTTAGTGTTTAGAAATATTAAACACGTGGTGTTTAGAAATTAAAAATTTGGTGTTTAGCAATTAAAACAGTTGGTGTTAGATATGTCAAGGTTTAGAGAATTAAACGTTAGAAGCGCTTATCTCCTAAACATGTCAAAATTTTCTAAACACCCAATGTTTAATTTATAAACCCCATGTGTTTTAATTTCTAAACACCAAAGGTTTAATACTCAAAACATTTACCCTCTAAACACCACCTTGCCTTCACTTTCGGAAACACTGTTTCTACAGTGTAAGGTACATGATGTATAAGTATACTAGCATAGCGGGTAAACCAAACACAGCATAGCTCGAAATAATGATTATATGTAAAGCCGGCATAACAAAACATATTTGTCAATAAAAGAAAAATATTATGTTCAAGGAGTTAATCATGTCAAAAGTAAAAAAGGGCTTGGCTTATACTGAAGTTAGGACAGACACTCCATCGTTAATGTTTGCTGTCAGAATTTGCAGCTTAGATAGTTACATGGTACTATGGCAGGCAATTTTTTAAACAACTGATTTAAACTTAAAATTTGCACAGAAAATAAGCAGTTTACTACAATAGTGGTGTGGTATACGGCTTTTTGTTGTGCGTGGTGTATTCTTCCAAAATCAATATGTGTTCAACAGGTATTATAAAACAGTAAAAAGTCGGAGTTTAGGACACTATACAATAAAGGCTATTTAAAGATTTGATGTGAGCCTGTTATACTTGCATAAGACAGATATTAAAATAGAACCTTTTCTAGATAAACTAGTCAGGCCGAAATTTTGCATTCAGGTGTTGTAATCTTAAGGGGTTTGTAAGAACAGAAAATAATGCAATTTCAGGAAAACAGTTTTAACTTAAAGCAGGGGAAAGTATATTTTGCTAATTTCCCTTTAAGGAAAACGTTGTAGAATATATATTTCTCGAAGGAATACAACCAAATACGAAGCTCACGTTCGTATGTTAAAGTGAAAAATTACAATTTGTATTTTTGTCTTTATAGTCAGACCGCATTTAAATCGTAGAAAAAAGAAGAAAAAATAACGTGTCAAAAAGAATGACGAAGAGCCAATGTTATTAACTTTTCCTTAGGAACGCAGGGCAGAAAACACAACATCTTCCGAAACCAGCTGGGTAAATGCCGATGGTATCTCTTCGCGAAGAATTGGACAAGGACCGTCAACCGTTCATTTTTAACTTCTCACACATATCCGTACCTTTTCGGAAAAATATAAAGCGAACTCGCGCTCCACAAAATTCTGCATGAACTCTTCAACTTCCATTGTCATTAATACTTCGCACGTCCCCGTGAATTAATGAACAAGAAATGAACATACTGTCTAGATCAGGTAACCGCCAAGAGTTCAAAACAGAGAGTAAAAACAAGATTAGGCGATTAAATACCCGCATATTTTAGGTAGACGTTCATAGTAGAGCCCCATGGATTCAAATAAGGTATCGCCTGCTTCCGTCAAGCGCAATTGCACAACATCATACAGTGCGTGACCGGACTCATTCGTAATACCTCATTTGCATCCAGGGACTTCTCTATGAAACGTCTACCGTATTTGATTGCAGGCTGTGATTGTGAATTACAGTAGCGTATGGAGGGAAGGTGGTGGTAGGACTCGCCCACGTGTAAATGGGCGGTGCGAGTTTTGGAGGATTTGAAAAAAAAAAAAATTAAATTGCAAACAAGGAGGAGAGGAGGAAACTGCTTACAAATTGAACTGTCACCCGTTAAAGTGGATTTTTACCAAGGTTTATTATAACCGTAGCATTACTAATAGATAATTGGTATTTGGTTATACATCAATTATCTATTTGTTAAGATTTATGATATTATTGTGGTAAGCAGTACAACTTCGGGCATCTTTTAATATGGAAATAAGTTCAAGTTCATGGCAACTACATGTCCAGAAAATAACAACAACAATAAGAAGAAAAATTTAAAAAAAATTAATAAAAAAGCAATCAAACAAAAAAATCAAAATCCAATTAAGTTAAAAAAAATAAGAAAATAGCTAAGTAACATAAAAGAAGTACAATTAACCAAAATTAAGTTAATTAAAGAAGTACAAAATCCCAACTAAAAATAAAGGTAAACAGATTTAAAATAAAAAAATGAAAAAAAAAATTCCAGAGAAAAAGAATAAATAAAAAATTTTACTTTTTAGAAATTAAAAATCATTAAAAAGAGAGGGATAAAAACAAACAAACCGATTTCAAAAATATTCTTCCATAAAAAAAATATAGAGTGGTATTTGGACCGCGGGCAAATTGCACATGTACAACTAGATTTGGTTCGATTGAGGCACCCTCGCGAAATGAATATCTGATATCGGTTCGCCCACCACAACCCAACGTACTATCCGGGTCAAGCCAGGTCGAGCGAGGTAAGCCAGGTCAGTGAATTTGTAAAACGTTAAATACGGGCCCGTTTTTAGGGCCTTCGATTTTTTTCATTGCACCTATGATTGACGCCAAACATCTCGTTAAGGACCGCTGCAAAACTGGGACATGCATTGGGAATAATAGTCGGCGACAGTTGGAGCAATATTGCCAAATCAAGGTAGGTAAAGTGACAGTTTAAAACGCAAATGAACCTCAAAGTGCTAGGCTTCTTTCTCAAACTGGAAACGACAAACGATCCCAAATGGGAGTGCCCAGTGGACGAACTCGAACTAGGGGTAATCGTTACCAGTGCTCCGATTTTGTTGATTGAAACGGTGTCAAATGTTCGGTCTTGCCTATTTACCAAGTGTTTGGATTCTGATTTTGAACTGGTCTAAACTTTGTATATGTAAAAAATATCCCCATCTGAAAGGAGTAAGGCTGAGAACTGTTTCTTTGGACTACCCAAAATGTGAAATTTCTAATTTCCTTATAGGAGCAAATGGAAATTAGCCTATGATTTTGCTAGAAATATAAGCATTATACAAATCATCTTTTGCTTTCATTTAAGTTAGTCTGCCAGCTACATATACAGTATGGGAACTCGCTGAGTGTCTAATCGATACGAAATCCCTACATATCACAGAAAAATACATGACTTGAAATTTTTCTTGGCCACCTTTTTAAAAAGATTTGAGGACATTTCAGAAAGAAGCGGCACCACATGTTCTTTCAAACCCTATTTAGTTGGAATGCTTACTGTGTATAAGATCACATACCTGAATTGAATAAGTGAATTACGCCTTCGTTATTGTAATAAGATCATTCAGTAAGGTAGTTAGAATTTTTCGGTCGTGCCTACCAAAAAAAAAATCAAAGAGTGCTTTTCTATGGAGACGATTGCGATAGAATAGACGTTCTCGTAGGAATTCTGAACCGATCCCAAAAAAGTTCAAAATGAGAGATTCGTATCCTCAAAAAAAGTCTCCTGTCCCTTAACGTTTTCAAAAAGTGTGGCGTATCTACACATGGATTAATTCAGATGAGAGCGGGAACACACACCTCAAAGCGAACCAAGGCCCTTGAGTTGGATATTACCTTATGTTAGACCGCCTGAGAGGGAAGTGATTCTTACAAGTGCCGCCATATGGTGCCTTAAGTGGGGGATCCCCAACAACAAGATTGAAAACTAATCAGGTTATTTTGTCTAACAATTAAGGATCCAAAAAAGCACCAGGTTTGTACTATCTGCAGCCTAAAAAAGTTATTTGACTAGGCCTAAAAACAGCAAAATCAAAGGATCATTTTCCCAATTGTACAGGGTCACATTAAAGTTCTTCTGATTGGGATAAGAAAATAGTGCGAATTATTTGGCCGTTAATACGAAATAAAAAAATAGGAATAGTTTTCTTAACTCTCGTTCTTAACTTGTCTGGGATTCAAGACATCCAACTCCTCGTGGTGAACCGGGAAATGATCTTGATCAGGCGCATGATAATCAAATGAGGGGCTACGATAACGTTGTGTCTTTTAATTCACTGTCTTTTTAAACTCACTGTTGTCTTTTTTTTTATCTACACTGTTATTTGACCATGCCCGTCAGAGGACACATCTGATACCCGTTTCTGGGAACACGTCCCTTATTAGGGAGGCATCAGAGGATGTCAAGTCAGATGGATCTCAGTGCTCCAACTATATGTGGAAGGTCTCACTAGTGCAAAGATAAACATCATCGAACACCTTACACCAACGCATAAAGTCACCGCGATTCTCCTTCAAGAGACATACGCAACTGATAGTGACGCACTATAATACTACACCCACCGACGGAGCGATACCCATGGGATACCACCTTTGTAGTAGTAACTCAACTCATGGAAAACACGTTGCAGACTCACCTGCAGGAACTCCCACCATGGAATGGCAAACGACCCAAAGTTGCAGGTGGTCATGTCACCAATGTCTCAGCCAACCTAACCATCGGCTTCAAGCAGGGAACTCTTCTCTCCACTGATGGTGCACTTGGAATACGATGGTGACTGGTAACAGTCAAAAGCATTACATGGGTTACAAGAATACAAACCCTGATGGAGCTACCTAACGGACGGGCTTCCAATCCGGGGTACAACTTTGCACCGCCCATGCACCCAGACAGTTTCTACTCTGGGAAGGTGAATACAAATCAAACCCCTGACCTCGCTTTAGCAAACATGGACACCACCTCTGTTCACCGTAACTGTTCTCGACCGCTTTCCGAAGTTCCAACACAGACCATCACTAATCGCAAGGAGAGCCTTGCTAGGCGGTACCAACAAAGGCCAGTGAAAAGGTTAGGAACGTTTTGAAAAGCGTCGAAAGACAGGCGTCAACTCCAAAAGAATCAACTTGGAGTAGGAAAGCTTCCACAATGTGTTTGCGGACCATGTCCATTGCAAATCTTAGATCCGACCAACCAACTGTCTGGAAAAATACTAAAACCAAGATAAAGGAACCCTAAAGAAAGATTCTTGTGACTATTGGAAGTCGGAGTGGAGCCACTCATTACACAGGGAGACACAGCAAAATTACTTCTTGAAACTGAGAATCATCTAACATGGAAATATATTATGTATGGTCTTCCTGAGAGTGTTCTTAAGTTTGGCATTAACGCTGGGCAATCGCCAACTCCCCACATTTTGCAATCTTTACAAATGGGGGAAGAGCTTAAGTAGCAACTGCCCCCTCTGTTTCCACAAGGGACTCTTCTACCTTCTCAATAACTCAAGATGCTTGACCGTATACCTTTGGCGGCATATACATCATCCGCATTTTGATCTCTGCTTTTGCAGATAGCAAAGTTTTTATAAATACAAAGTGTCTTGATCACTGCTGATGTGAAGGGTACCTGTTGGGGGGGGACAGTTCCTCCTGATAACATTCCGACTACTCACAAACCAGATTTGTCCTTATTTTCCCCGCTCAAAAAAAGTTATTTTATGTGCGCTTATACAGTACCATTTGAGACAAATGTTGATAAAGCTAGTAAACTTAAGACCGACAGATATGCTGCCCAAGTTGGAGACATCTCGGACGCTGGTTATAAATGTAACTGGTCGCCATTGAAATCGGATCAAGGGGTTTAACAAAAACTAATAAGACGCGTCTAAGAGGTCTCCTTCGTACCTTAAAGTCCAACGTTAAATATACAGCTCTCAAAAACAGTATCTCAAAAAAAAAAAAAAACTTTGGTTTTCGTTTCAATTTTCCAAGCAAGACACGAGCGTGAATGGAACGTTTCTACCCCTATTTAGGCCTATTGGCAGCATGCCTGTCATGATTGGTTCCCCGGCTGTTTAGCTTTAAAAAAAAAAGAAACAAAAAAGGTTTATAATTTTTTGTGTAATTGTTGTAACCTTTATATTTGTAACTCTATTATTACCCTGCCTGGTGGTCAGTATAGGCTCCAGTTGTCTTGGTTTAGATGTTTACACTTTCTTTATTTTTAATATGTATATATATTGACTGAATAAAGATGATTTTATATAATGTGACATGTTGCTGTAAAGACTGCAAGTGGGCGACTTATCTTTTGTAGTCGCCGAGCAGGCCCGTAGCCAGGAATTTATGCGGGGGGGGTGCGGCTTTGCCCGAAGCGGACCTTTTGCGTACAAAAAAAATTTTCGGCTCGCGGCGCTCGCCGGTTGACCCAAAAATTTTCACCGTCGTCTCCCAAATTCTGAAGAGCGGGGGGGGGGGGGGGGGAGGTGAGGGAAGGAAAAAATTTCGTCGTCGCAGCGTTGAGAAAACAACAGTATAGTCCCGGAGTATAAGTAACAACGACAATCGTAATGCGATGGTTAACAGGCTGCTTAGTAGCTAGTCATTCATATATCAAGCACCACAACCCTTAAAACAACTTTAATTGACAACACGGGCCTTAAACATGGCAAAGCGGACCTTCAACATCATAAAGCGGACCTTTGTCATTTTTTTTTGGGGGGGGTGCGTCGCACCCCCGACCCCCTGGCTTACGGCCCTGTCGCCGAGTGTAGTCGCCGATTAAAAAATGTGATTTATTCTAGTAACAGCGGCATATAGTAAAAGCCGATTTGCGACTAATTGTATAAGCGCTTTATAAATACTTGCATTTATTTTATTTTTATTTAAAGGCTCAGTCACACAGCCGAGTTAAACCACTTCCAGAATGCTCAAGACTGGTGCCGATTGGGTTTTTTTTTTTTTTTTTTTTTTAATTTTTCTTTTCATGTTTAGTTTGGGCAAGGTCTGGGACTGTCCTGGATGTCCGGGACAGTCTTCTGCAGCCTTACCGATTATTTGCTGAAAAAACCCACTTCAAGGACTGCTCAGTCTGTTGTCGATTGGTCATTTTTCGAAATTGTGAGTATTTTGTTCTTTTTCATGTTTAGTTGGTTACATCCCCCCCCCGCCCTCGTCTGCCACCACATCTAGTTACCTGTTTACAGCAGTCCAAGCACATTTTTCAATTGAAGCCTGTATTATGAATTTTCCCCCTCCTGGATTCGCCCACACTTTCTCGAGGGGCACCCCGACTAAAGTTGTTCATTAACCTTCAGAGACGACAAACCCACTTGAGAAATGATGCTCTGCCTCCCACGGTCACGGAATTCCCCAAAAAGACCCAACTATGTAGTTTTGGCAGTCTCAGACCTGCCCGAATACAGATGAAAAAGTAAAACGGCTCACGAATTCGAAAAAATGGCCAATCGGCACCAGGCTTGAGCCGTCTGGAAGTGGTTTTCTAGCCAAAAAAATAATCCGGCTGTGAGACTGAGCCTTAAGGCTATTCATGGGCAAGTCATGCCTGTTTTGTATGTAAACGGCCTATTTGTTGCATAGAAGAGTGATAACATTCTTTGATTGTTTAAGGAATAACAGTTTTAGAAATGTTTTTGTGGTTTTGGTGATAGATGGTTCACTTGTAAATTTGTATATAATTAAAATTCATTTTTATAGAAAAAAGACAACTTATGATTTAAAATATGGTCTTTAGGATGTTCGGGAAACACGTAACTGTTTCAAAAATGACTTGTACTCCGTGTCAATCGGTACATAATTTCAGGTTTTTATTGTCCACAGACTGAAGAATGGGAAAGACCCAATTTTACAAGGTGCAATCACATAGTGCGAAGGACGTAGTCCTTGATTTCATTTTAACAGGTTCACCGAACAAAGCGTGGATTTAGAACAAGGTTTGAAATTTTTGAACAATTCATTTGTAGGGCCATAGGATTTGGAGACGTTTCCCTCAATCCTACCATAGGATTTGGAGTCAGATTCCCCTAATACTACCACAGATCAGCCATCTGTCAAGCAACATGCAATTTATACCAAGCTAAATAGGTAACATAAGGATGTAAGCTTACATATGTAAAATAATAAACCTTGTGAGGGTTTGCATGCCCAACTTGGAGACAGTTTCCCCTAGTCAAATCTACAAATGAATTAATTAAACACAAGCCAAAATAATGCATTATAGAAAAATCGTCAGAGAACCATTATCAATGAAATTTGAGTAGGCATTATTAAAATTAGAATCATTAAGCATTCTAGCCTGGTCACGAACGCCTAACGAGAGGATAAATGAAAATAATAAAATGCATTGAAGCTGTAAGAAAAACTGATTTAAGGGCTCCCAAAGTCCAAATACCTTGAAGAACATTTAAAGCCTGGCACGCTCGCATCATTCTAGAGATAAATCCAATATTAAAATGCCAATTGAAGCGTGCTCAAAAACTAAGTTAAATGGTTCCCAAAGTCAAATACCTTTAAGAACTACCTAAACTTAAGGGCCGATTTCAAACGCTGCTTTAAAATAAACGGTGGTTAGGCCTAAACTCTGGTTAGTTAAACGCACTGTTAAAAAAAACCGCAGGTTAAATATTTTAAAAGTCGTTTAGCTAACCAATGTATTTCACGCCATAAATATCATCCACTGAACTGACTTATCTTCGCCTATATCATTACGTGGGCGTGAACAATATTTATATGCCAGACAAGCCTCAGAGTGGTAAATGCAACCCATGAAGCCCCCGGGTAAATTTCAAGAATGTCGCATATGTAAGGAGCTTAGAATTTTGTTGAATGATGGAGACAAACGCCCGGTGCTATTTAAAAGTTTGATGTCGTTGTGCCGCACTTGCTATCATCAATACTATACCAGATAAACACGAGCATGAAAATAGAAGCAAAGGAAAATGGACGAGAGAAATGAACTGAGGACTTCGGAAAGAAAGATAGAGAAATAAAGCGGTAAACTGGTCGCACCACGAGTATCTATAGAGCTGGAAAAATATCAGGGTATTTGATGAAAACGTGAAGTTAAACACGCCTTAAAACTACCCCCGGACCAAGTATAAGTTTAACAACGTTTTCGGCATGTTAACGATGTTCGGCTAAAATTTAAACAGCGTGTAAAGTTAAACCATGCTTGAGAATTGCGTTTTTTTCGCGAGCTTTTAATTGCGATTTAACTAGGATTAGCGTTAACATCGTTTGAGAATACGGCCTAAATGGTCCAATACATGTAGTAAAATCTGCGAGCCTGAAGTCAGATACCTTATGGCGATCTGTTCACATCCCAATAACGAAGATAGCGTGATATTAAATCTCATAATACCAGAAGCTGAAATTAAGCGATATAAAACGTGTGTATATGGCCTCATTTTTCTGGATAAACTTTTAAAAATATTATTTTCTCATTTCATTGAGAAAAGATTTTCACGGGAAAAGTACTTTTTTTATGATATATAAAAAGAGAAAAGGATTCCCTAGAGTTGTTTGACAAGATGCCACCTGTTGTTGACAACTAGACAGGTGATTGGGCATTCCCCAAGAATGTAAACTTAGAAACTGACTCAATGGGTTCTGCTTGAGATCAGAAACATTGCAGACCTAGGGAATCCCCATAAAGTTATATATATAAAGTGATGTAATTCGGGTGATGCATCCGATGCGTCAGCTGAGGTAAGGTTATGTTTAGGCATGAGAATGATGTCAGGATATGTTAGAAAGTGGAATCTATATGTGAGTAGTTAAATACTTTCACTGGAAGGACTCTCTGCCAGCAACCACTACTAACAAGTAGCTAGAAGATAGCTAGTTTTACTCTGGCATTGAGGAGCAGGGACCTGTAAAGTACCTAGTGCAGGATATATATTACATGTGAGCAGAGTTTGCTGTATTATTCTCTGTTGTATTTGAAGCCGAAAGTGCTGGGAATCAAAATCGGAGTCCCAAATTGTGGACAGATAGAATCGTGGTGATATCTTGGACTGATATACGGTACTGTGGAAGAGTGTCGCAAAGGGAAGTATTAACCTTTGTCGTCTTGAACTGCTGGACAAAAGTTTTCTCAGGACTGAGAAGATTCCAAGGGAATATAACCTGAGGATTTATAAGCGTGACTTTGCATGCTGTCATTTTGGAGTCTTCGCTGAGAGGACATATCATCGTTGAACTGCAAACGCCTCTTTTGAATTAAAGTATCAGTTATATAAAATTGTTGTATATTGCTGTAAATTTAATATGTAATGTTTTGACATACCACATTCTTGAACAATTTACAAATCATTTAAAATCTGTTATATTATATAAAATTCAGATCACTTGTGCACAAGGGCTCATTTATTTGTGTTTGAAGGTATTTCTGACCTTAGGGCGTCCCACGAGACGTCATAACACTTGTGCCAAACAAGGGTCCAAGCCAGCTGCCAGATACCTCTTGTATGCATGAGGCTTAAATTTATTTTTTTTAATACCAGAACTATTAGCCAATGGACACAAATTTAAAGTATGCTCAATGAAAACATTTGACAAAACAAGTAAATGGATTGAGCAAAATTGCTGAGCTGAGACAGTTTCCTCTGGTTCACTCCAAAATAAAATTGGCCATAAAAAGTAAATCGAAAAAATAAAATATTGCAAGGAGATGATGATGCCAAAATTGTGGTTCAATAAAATCATTGACCTGACCTTGGCACCCAAACGAAAAAACACTTTGCCTCTGCAACCCACTCCCACGAGAGAGACTGAAAGGGAGAGAGAGAGGGTAAGAACACAATTATTCGCCAAATGATCAAAACCACGACCTACTCCTACGCAGATCTATGTATGTGATGAATGAAGGCGGACGAGGCAAGTCGGGTAAAAAGGACGGTAGCCCATTGGACAACGGAATAGAAAGCCAGGTGAGCTGATTGGCTAGATGGGGGCTTATGCAAAAAAGCAGTTAGCTAGAACAACAAAACCAACGGAACGGACGTAGGACAATGGACGGCCAGTGAATAAACATCTTTTTTTGACTCAGAAATAGCCGAATGGACAAAACCGCCGGAATGGACGTCAGAAATAGCCGAATGGACGGCGGAATGGACGTCAGTAATAGCCGAATGGACGCCGGAATGGACGTCAGAAATAGCCGAATGGACGTATGAAACGGACGTGAGACGATATGTCCGGTTTGATTTTGGGTGAAATCATTAAAATTCGATCCTCCAAATGCTGTGTCAAAATTTCCATTTTAAGTATTTTGTAATGATTTAAATTATATTTCTTATCAAATGACCTCTACCGGACCGGCGGTCCCATTTGCACACGACGCTCGTCCCCATTCTCTTAAAACGGGACGTCAGGCCGGCGTCCATTTGCACAACGGACGTGCGTCCATTCTTAAAACGGACATGGGTGCCTATCTCTTTTTGCAGCCGTTTTCTTTTTTTAAGTGACCGGTGTGGTTGAGACGATGTAGTAGGCCTCTACATGTGATGTGTATTATACTGTTAAACTTTTCTCCGATTTTTAATGATGTTCAAAGTGCCGAATAAAATAGAACAGGAATGTTTTTGTGTGTGTTTAACGGTTTGTTGATAAGTTATTTAAAATCTAATATTATTATAAACCGCAGTCGTTCTGTGTAATTTCTTGTGAACGCTTTTTCCACCGTATTTTTTCATTCTTCATTTGTAATCAATTTGTCGACTGACCTGATTACATCATACAAATACTGCATGGAAAAGGGGGGTCTCAATAATGCGATGATGTACAATCATGAAGGCGGGGGCATAAATTGAAATAAGATCGAGGGACGTCTGGTCAGGTATTTGAGGTTGAAAAATAAAGCAGTGGGGACTGCACATATACGTGGTGGTCAATCGACTGGTTACATGTATCATTCTTCATCATCTGTAAGACAAAGTATAAAATAACACATTACGATTAACTTTGTAAAAGACATCCAACGTAACCCTTGCAAAATTGTTTTCATATTCCCTCTCAACTCTTTTACGTTTTCAGCATCATTATTAGGTCGATTGACACCGATCTTCGCCAAATATTTCTTATTGTCCGATTAAAATTAGGCGGCTCTTTCATACGATGCGTGCAATCGGGAGGAATGCATTTAGTACTGTGTGTCGTATAATTTGAAGCTGCAGTGTGTTTCGAATTACGGGCTTTTCTATAGAACTCTAAAAGTTTACTTTCAACTATTTGTGTTGTTATTGTCTCGTTATGAGAAAAGAAAGCAGTAAATAAATCAGCACGGTTTTTAAAAACTAAATGGAGAATGTCGTGGACTTCGTCTGATTTTTTTTATAATGAATCTGCTTTTGTACCAGGCCAGTGATCTTTTACATTAAACTATATACGAATCTAGTAATTTTTGTCAAGTTATCAGTGCTTTAATTGGTGAATATACCGGTATGCAACCAACTGTGAAAGATCACATTCTATAGTCAATTTAACATTGGGTGTTCCTCACACCATGTGTCATCGGGATTAACAACGAATAACAAGGATTTCGTTCTTGATATGATTACGCACAAACAGTACCAAATTAAATTGCTGCTGTTATATTCTAAGTGTGTGTGTGTGTTATATGTGTTGTGGGTGTGTGTGGTGGTGTGTGTATGTGCGTGTGTGTTGTGTGGTGGTGGTGTGCGTGCGCGCGATTGTGTGTAAGTATAATGTGTGTTTGCCGACTGGTGAAAGTTCAGCCTTAATTAACGGCTGATTCAGAGATTTTTTATTTTTTTGAAGAAAGCGGCCTAAAATTTCGAACAAATCACGTTTTTTTTGCATGTACCTAAGGCCTGTCCGGGTATTAACGAAAATGAAATAGCTCATGCTCAAATATGCCCTTCATATCCAAAATCAACAACTTTGTAATGAACTTCCGGATCCACTTTGGAATTCAGTATTTTAGGTATGTCACGACAATTCGCTGAACGTGAAAAGGGATTAAGGTCGTTTGAAACTGATATTAAAGTAAGTTCTTTCTTGATGTGGTTACGCACATGCCAACAGTACAAAATTGAATTTGGCGGGTGTAATTTCCAAGTGCAGTTGTGTGTGTTTGTGTTTGCGTTTGTGGGTGTAGCTGGAGGGTTGTGTGTGGGTAGTGTACTGTACACTGTGGTTTGTGCCGACTTTGAAAGTTTCAGCCTTTTCTGTATCCATTAGTATTGGGGTGACCTTCTCCTCCCCCAGGTGTTACCATTATTCCTAAATAATCTTTGACGTAGAGTGTCATAGCCACTTGAACGTTTGAAAAAAAGTATTAAGTCGTTCTGAAACTGATATTTCGGCCTCTCATAAAGTTAAGTTCAGGTTCTTGAATGTGTTTACGCACACATTCCAAATACACCTGTGCTGTAGTTTAAAATTTCTAAAAACTAGTATCAAGGTGAGGGAGGATTTTTGTCAATTCACGTGGACCAAAATGACACATACCCCGAAAACCTACCAACATGTGTTGATGTGTTAAACTTGTCTATTTCAAATGGAATACATTTGAATAAGAAAACAAACGTTTTATACTAGATATGTGTCATATTGACAGATTTTTGTCTTGTTGTGATCGCGGCACAAACATTATATAATTACATTTGGGCGTGTATTTTAATTTCTAAGTGCAGTGAGTGTATATATATAATAATATTATATATATATATCTGATATAGATATATATATCTATATATGTGTGTGTGTGTGTGTGTGTGTGTGTTGCTTGTGAATTATGTGTGTTTTGTGTGTGTGTGTTATTGAGTGTGTGCACGGTGTTTGCCGACTGAAAATTCAGCCTTTCTATACTACGTTTTTTTGCCCGCGCTTCGCGCGGGCCAACCGCTAGCTGATTTGAATGGGAGCTGTCATACGGGTTGATCCCCTTCCTAACGCAAAACTTCATAGACATTATGTTCTCCTAGCCGTCCTTTAGGCCTTTTTGCCTTTTGTATTCCTCAAATGTGGTTAGGTTCAAGAGCTGGCAAGATTTAGGCCCCTATCTCACATGAGCTATGAAGCCGGCCAGGTGAACATTTGCTAAATGTCGTGCACGCACTCCCAAAGACCACTCAGTGACGGTCCTCCTTGGGAAAAAGAAGTTGAGGTAAAATCGTTACTTGTCACATTTTGATGGGAAATCCGTGAGTGAAAAAATCAGTCGTTTTGGAGGCGATACCCTCCGATCGTGTACGAATTCTTCCGGGACCGGGCTGACCTTTCCCCCTGAACGCGCTGTTGCATTGCCCCTCAGAACTGCTGCTATACGGCCACTGGCCCTGTGTCCTGCATGGGTACTTCTCTATAGGGCGGCCGAAGGACCACATCCATAGATATATTCTACGCTACTCCCTTATGTAACATGTTTGAAGGGGGGGGGTGTCCATTTAGATGATGACGCCGCGTATATTAGGCTGTAACACATTGTCACCAATGATCCTCTAGTTTTTTAATTTACTGTCGCTATCAAAAATTCCCATTTTTTGACAATTTTTGAAATCTTTTCACCCAACAGACCTTACTTTTTAGAAAATGTTGAAAAACTGTCGCGCCAAAGAGCCCCCTTTTTTTTAACAGTGTAACAAATTTTGGTCAATTTGGCCCCTGCCTTTCACCCCTGCTTTTACACATTCTCTATCAGCTGGATGCCCCTATAAGCTTGAAAACACAGCCAAACCCATTCATATCACTTTCATACGGTGGTTCCCGATCGGATGTGCTATTCAATTTTAATGCTCTTCGTGCAAAATCAAACACAATAGTTATTTGAAATAATTTTCAAACTGAAATTATAACCAATGACAGTATTTGTCAAATTCTGCTCCTTCCGGGCACATAGCTTTCGAGACCTGGATATGGTGCCGCATCTTATATACCTTTCCTCCTGGTGCCATTCGGTATCCGTTCCCCTGGCAGTGCGGCTCCAGACGTCTTTTTATTGATTTGAAAGGTTCGGGGTGGGGGAGAGTTGAAATTTTTAGGAGAAAACAATCCAAAATTTTCAGATTTGCCACCAATTGTTGCCAAAATGTTTGAGTTTTGGCCGCAAATCGCTGATTTTTGCCAAAACAAATGGTAATTTTTTCTTCTGGTCGGGGGGGGGGGGGACCCCTAACGCTCCGCCTGGCGCCGCCACTGGGATGGGGTTCCCCCCCCCCTGTGAGCTATTCATCTCAAGAGAAACGGATTCAATAAAAAGATGTTTGGGGTTGCCATTGTTATAGTACGAAGATGACATATCATTCAAACATATTACGCACGGGTATGGCACTGGACTGAAACACCTTTTAAACGGGCTTTTGAATTACCAAAAAGTTTACTCTGTCATGTTCCGCTGAACATTTGCCGATTTAAGAGTTAAAACAGTGCAAGTCTTCATACCAATTAACATCAAACCACTTCACTTACAATCATAAGTCTGCAGGACTGTCATCGATTGGATTTTTTATTTTCGTATTTAATGCGACCAAAATAATTACCCTTTGACTCGGGGGGGGGATTTGGCCCCTTTTCTTGAGCCGCCACTGTTGGTATGGCCTATCGGTCGAATGTGTTTTTTTTCGCAATTTTAAAAACAACGGCAAATATTCAGAAATGCATATTTTTCTTAATGGGTTGTACAAAATTTTAAGCTAGACAATTATCAGATTCTTTCTGCAAAAACCTGTTGAGTGTACATCATCATCCGAATTGCCTTCACAACTGACTATACCACATTTTAAGCCTAAATGATTATGTGATGTCCCTTATCATTCGACCTCGCAGCCTTTCTTGCGCGATATAGTACAACATTTTTCCCGGACGGGAGTGTCTGGTCTTTCTTGCATTCCATGTTAATAGGTTTGTGATGAATTTAACGCCCGACCAACAGAGTAATTAATGCGGGAGTTCTCAATTATTTTAGATGAAGGGCCAGAGATGATCTTGAACATACATTTTGGAAAGTTCCCTACTTTAGGGCCATACACCCTGATTTTTTGTTTTCCTTTTATAGTTTTGAGCAAGTGCGCCAAAAAGCAATGGTTAGCCGGCCGGAATTTTGCACATGGGTCGCCTATTTGAGAACTCCTGAATAATGACTGAAACTAAAGGTCTCCAATTATTGCATCAAATATATGATAACGATTATGATGAAATTCAGGGCCAAAATTTTCTAAATTTGCGTAAAAGGCAAAATTTGAAGAAAAATGGCAAAATTGTCACGGTAAATTCTCTGCATGGTATATGGCTATTATGGGTCCTTTTTTGGGCCAAAATCCCTATAGATATGGCCCCTACTTCCAGATTCTCGGAGGCACGTACTACGCGTCCGTCCCTACCCAAACCAACTTTGACTCATCCCAGGCATATCAATATTTTGTCATATACTCTGTACTGTATATTGAAAATAATGTTATTATTCATATCTATAGTACAGTCATTTTGCTTTATTTCCAAATTAGAGCCAAATACAGTAGTTTTTCTAATTATTCTAGCATATTTTGCTGTAAAATGGTCCTTATATTTTACAGTGTGTGTGAGAGGACCACATTATGACTAATTGGCCATTTTTATACACATGTACCGCATTTCACGTTATTCACCCGTGTAAAACCCACAGAGTAGAAAATTTTGCAGCCATGTTGCAAGAACCCTGCAAAATAAAATCTTAAAAATATACAACATAATATGTTTTTTTTTTCCTGCTGGGTGTTTTTTGCTTTGGGGTCTTTATTTTGGCAGAACTTTTTGTGAAGTAAAATATGACCAAATGAAACCAGCCCCCTTAGTCAGCACAAGATAGGTTTACGTACACTCTATCATTTTTGCATGGTTTTGAAGCCCCCCCCCCCCCGGTTTTTTGGGGGGAAAAATTTCATGTCGCCTTCATGACGATCATTTATAAGCTCCTATTCTTTGTTTGTGGCATCGATTTTGTATTTTATCCAGACTTTATGTCAGATATTGACACAAAGAATTGAATTTGCATAACACAGTTAATCGTGAAGTCCCAATGTTTGCTGTAAGAATTAGTTACATCAACCAGTACCACACCATGGACATGTACTGACTTATTAGCTCCCCACGCGATCTGTCCTGCCGCGATTTCTTGACTGGAACAAAAGGTCACGAATTTTTGCACCAATATAATACGTTGGCGGTGATCATTAGGAAAGCTAAATAAATAAAATCCGTAATCTAAATCATCTTGACTGCTTTGCAGTATGCTTTCTTGTTTCTCTTGTCATCACCGCAAGAAAATAATATTTACATTGAAACACAAAGGTCAAACTCACTGGAGTCATGTCATAATTAAGCCCACGAACATGAATAATAACTACGTACCCGGGACAAGGTACCCTCATTTTAATAATTTCGTATTTACTCTTTGTAGCTATATACTTAAAAACGTTGGTTGAAAGTGTTTAGGGAACGATTGATGTTATTTCGGCTTTATTTATTAAAATGTATGCACATAGGGTAAAGAAATTTCCAACTTCCGCACAACTTACGAGGTGAATCTATCCGATATGGTGTACCAACAGTACTAAATTTTCACATAATTCTTTACATTGGAGTGTTCTCCACACCAAGTGTCATCATGATTACTATATAAACTAAATAACCATTTACAAGTTCATTTGAGTGATTACTCGCGCGCACAAAGAGTACAACATGCAATTTGCGCGTGTAGTTCCACTGTCTAAGCTGTGTCGTACGTGTGTGCGTGTAAGAAAGATTTTAAAAATATGTCAAATTCATGCACGAAACTCAGCAAGTTCTAAAAAGAAATGTTTTCTATTTTGTCAATTCATGTGGAACCAAAAGACAGAGATTGCCGCAAACGTATACCAACATTTTGATGTGTTAAACTTGGTCTACTCAAATGGAATTACGAATGATACAGATAAAGAAACGTTTTAGTCTAGATATGTTTCATATTGACAGATTTTTATTTTGTATATGAACAAAACATACTAACTACTACAGGGAACCCATAATCATGCATAGTAAAATGAACTGATTATTATTGAAAGTTCAAACAACACTTTAATCTTCAAGTTGTACGATTTTTTAAGATGATTATATCTCTGTGGTTATCATTCGGCTTGTAGTCTTTTCGTGATTTTTGAAGAAAAATAACAGTGGTTATTGAGTCAATTCTAGTACTCATACTTATTAAACTTGTTATTAAATTACAGCAAATGGAAACGTTGAACTAGTAATTATTACACACCAGTGGAGGTGTGTGGTTGTGTATGTTCTATGTTAATTGCATTGTTTCATCGATGTACTGATGACAAACAAAACGCAATATACGAATAGGAATGCAGGTATATTAATTAATTTCGAACACAGGTTTAGTCTTATCGTGACGCGTGATTTTTGTTGAAATATGAAAATAGCGAAAAGGAGTCACTAAATTATATTGCTCGTAAATTATATTAACACATTAAATGGAAACGTTGCTGAAATACACAGTAAATCTTGCGATATATATTACGCTCCTAAAACAAAATAAAGGTTTAATGCATTTGGTACTCAATTTGTAAATCAAAAGAAAATTTTGAGTCAATTCTACTCGCAAAAAATGGAAACGTTACACTAAAAATACGATATACATATTACGCATCAAAGGCAAAAAGCTTTGTTCAACATATTCAAAACGCGTGTGTTACAAAACTACAAAATCCATTGAGTGTCTAAATTCACAGTATTATAAACCGACATAATATATCTTACGGTATGTCTGTTGAATATGAAAACATTAAACTTCTTGTGTTAAATCTGCCAACGCACAAATGGAAACGTTACTGAAATTTATAAATAATACGCAGTAAATATTGCGATATAATTCAAAATGACCAACACAAATGTCAGTCAGACCATTGTAACTTCTCAGCTCACGAAATTGGTAAAATTTTACCAATTATTTGGGTCAAAGTATACAATATTGTGAATTGGTAACATTTTACCATTTATTTGTGTCCAAGTACACAATGTTGTGTATTCCTAAAGGTGGGTGACCCGATCGACAACTTCGCACCCCTCCCCCACTTTACGCCATCAAAATGGAGATTTTCGTATCAGAAGAAAGCTCATATTTTTCTCATTACCCCAGTGGAATTTTATTAGTCACAGGAAATGTTTCCTTTTGATTTTATGAACAAAAACGTCTCACAAGTAGTACCACATTATTTTATTAAAACACACTGTCTATGGGCCAATTTAATACACATTTTTGCTTCTACTATCCAGACGGTTGGGGCGATTTAACTCAAAATTTGTAATCAGATGTTTTTGGTGATATGCTTCCATGTGAAGGATAAAACATGTGAAAATTTGGATCATGATCGGGTTACCCACCTTTAACTCCTGACACAACAGCGTGGAAATTATTTTAAGGAAAATATATAACCTTGGGTGTTAGGACAAAAACGGCTCCAAGTTGCACATTTTTTTCTAAGAGTGAAAATTAAATATTTGTTTTTTTTTTTTTTTTTTTTATGAATTTGGCATGTTAAGAAAGCTAAGGAATCAGACTTTAACATAAGCTTGTTTATCTTGTGAGGTTTAATGTCACGGCAAAATTATGAGCTGAGGAAATCACTAGTGTGTACAAAATCCCTATACCCGAAAATGTGCTTCTTGCATGCTCTCTCACACTTGTATGGAAGATGTCCTGCAATAGTTTGTAATGGGACCAAATGAATTTAATACACATTTTTGCTTCTACTATCCAGACGGTTGGGGCGATTTAACTCAAGATTTGTTATCAGATGTTTTTGGTGATATGCTTCCATGTGAAGGATAAAACATGTGAAAATTTGGATCATGATCGGGTCACCCACCTTTAACTCCTGACACAACAGCGTGGAAATTATTTTAAGGAAAATATATAACCTTGGGTGTTACATATTAGGACAAAACGGCTCCAAGTTGCACATTTTTTTCTAAGAGTGAAAATCAAATATTTGTTTCTTTTGGGGTGCATTATAGTAACTGTTATTTTCATACGACTTGAACATAAAGCATAGTAATAAACATTTTACCAAAATCATAAACATTAAATATTTTATGTGAGATATGTGGACATTGTCTGGTAGGATGTTTTAAAAGTGAGTTAAAAAATAAGTCAAACGCTAATTCACATTCTTAGAAATTTAAGTTCCGACTCAATTTTTGTCTTACATCAGCCATTTTTATCCATCTTTCCCTCTAAAACATGTTATATAGCCTCCATTTTGTGATTGAAAATAGTATTTTATTTTATTTTCTCAATTTTATTTGAGAAAAGATTTCTCACAGGAAAAGTACTTTGTTTACTCTAAAGAGAAGAAAGTGGAATTCCCCCCAGTGTTGTTTGTGCAAGGTGTACCTGTTAGATAGATTGCACAAGAGGTGAATGGGGATTCCCCAAGATGTAAACTTATATAGAAACTGAGTCAACTTGTTTATGCTTTGAGATCAAAACATTGCAAAATATGGGGATTCCCCCATGGAGTTATATATGTGAAGTGATGTAATTCAGATTATGTAATTTATGTGAATTCCAATTGGTCAGCTAGTGCAAGGTTATGGTTATGCATGATGCTGTGGTAATGTCTATTTTAAGACTTGGGAACTTTGTGAAGTCAGTATATAATGGAGATTTGAGTTAAATCTTGCTGCCAGCATCCACCAGTAAGAAGTAGTTTGAAGTTCTAGCTAGTTTTAATCTTCAATAATGGTAGATTTTATGCTTCACATAGTGCCAGGATTTATTATATTTTCAATTCCTCGTGAGCAAGGTGCTATAATTATTCTACTGTCGTCTTTGAAGCCGAAAGTGCTGGGAATCAAAATAGGATTCCAAATTGTGGACAGATAGAAATCTTGGTGATTATCCTGGACTGATATACTGTGGAATATTAGTGTCGTCGAGGGACTTATTTAACCTTGTCGTCTTGAACTGCTGGACAAAAGTTATCTTCAGGACTGAGAAGATTCTTATGGAATATACCATGGATATTTATGTGTGACTTTGCATGCTGTCATTTTGGAGTCTTCGCTGTGAGGACATATCGTTGAACAGCAACGCTTCTTGTGGACATTAGTGGACATTCTTGTGGACAATAAGTATAAACTAATTGTGTGTAATTGTGTTATTTTGATATATGTAATATTGTTTTTGGACATACCAAATTCTTGAACCAAACCAATTACAAATCATTAAAATCTGTTATATAAAATTCAGATCACTTGTGCACAAGGCTCATTTATTTGTGTTTGAAAGGTATTTCTGACCTTTGAGACGTCATAACAAACATCAAAAAGACACTGTAAGCTCTTTTTAAGAACCATATTCGAATATGCAAAGAGACGTGAGGACATTTAATTTTCATGTAAAGCACATCCCGTTTTTGACCGATTTTTGTTGAAAATTTATCATGTTCGCAAATGTGGTAAATCACACCTGAAGTGAATAAACCGAGAACGCATTTATAAGATGTTTTAATATTTTATTTCTGTCATGCTTCCGTATGGCTGATTATACGACACGAAGTTCAAAACTTACGATGTTGGTATTTTTTCCTATTTTCCCCCCATAAAACATAATGTTCGACAACTTGTCAAGTACAAATTTGTATCCTAAAAATGAAGAAACCATGTATTCTTTTCTTTTTGAAATGATCATTGAATAAAAATGTGTAAAGCATATTTTGTTTTTAATGTCAGTTGTAAAATAATTTAAAATAAGAGTGGATTGAAGCTTATAGATCTTACCATAACACCCAACAACATTTTTAGAAATAAAAAGTCGCGACTTCGAACTTTTTTGTTAACTAATTGACAACAAAGTGCTTGATAATAACATTGACGTTAAAACATTTTAAAGTTCGTATTTAAAGAAGAAATGTTCATCATTATCAAAATCTGTGAATAGATGCTATGCTACTATATACTATTATAGTTAACACGCTGCTGATAGGCTTGGACAGACTTTTTTCGTCAATAAATTTTGTATTATTTTATAATCTTCCGTGACAAAATTTTTGTCCAAAATCCGTACACTGATCAAGTTACGTGGTAAAATTCCAAGGAGTTGTATTTATAAACTGCATGCAGTTATACCATGGAGTTATTATAGTAAACTATAATAACCCCATGGTTATACCATAGAGGCATACCTGTATGATTATACCAAATAATAATAACTTCATGTCATGATTACACTGCCTAGTGTTCCAGAATCAAGTTAAAATGTTTATTACGACTACTGTGAATCCGGCAGGGTTTATCATTTTGAAGATTTGTAATATTACTCATTATTACTATTATTTTCCCAATCAGTGCCAATTTTCCGGGCAGTTAGCTGGATGTACAACATTTGAGCAGTTACGATGTGTGCATAATCAATAAAATGCCTATACTGTAGATTTATTTTACGCTCAATTGGCATTGTAATTGGTATACAATAGGACGCATTCAGAGGCTTGGCTCATATTGATTGCACATCCGGTTCGTACTATTCCTTCTATACTGACAATAACTTCTATGTGGAATTACCTGGGATTATTAGCCTCACGTCCGTTTGGCCTTTTTTGCACGTCCGTTTCTTAAATGGACGCGCGTCTGTTGTAGAATTGGACGCCAAGGACAGAAAACGGACGCCACGTCCGTTTGGCCCTTTCTGACGTCTATTTGGCCATTTCTTGCGTCTGTTTTTGTGGAATGGACGCGTCCATTCCCTAGTGTCCGTTTGGCGATAATTGTATCGTCACATAGCTCTCATTTAGTTTGTTCCAGACTTATTCATTAACTCTAAACCTCTGTTAAGGTTTGACAATAATTGTCAAATCTGACAATGGACAGAGATCCTTTAAAGAAATGATTGACCAGCCTTATAATTACATCTTTATCAATATCAGTTGTAAATTGCTGATCTTGCTTATACTTCATTTAGAACCTCTCGGAATTTCAAATCACATTTGAAAGATTAGAATGATATGTTAACTGGAGTAGGCTCAAAACTACCACAAGCAGTGGTAGCATCAACAGTATGAGAATTCTTAATGATATCGATAGTAGTCGGGTTGACTTCACAAGCCTTGGTTTGAATTTCGACCGAAAATAAGCCTTATCAGAAACATTCACAATTGTGTTCCTACCCCACAGGTGGACAATAATCATACTCTATATACTCATAAATCTGACATGCTATGTTATATTCATAATAAGAGCCCTGGCCATGAAAAATATGCTCAAAATCATAATGATAGTCATATACATACCCCAGCAGCGCTAGGGGCAACAGAATCTGTAGTCTGTTTTATCTGCTGGCATGGCTCATAAATCATTTAAGAGAAAATAATCAACTTTTCCGGTAAAATCTACCAGTAGTGCATACATAGCATCAAGTTTCTCATTAATATCACTAGCTTGCAGGTCGTCAACGACACCCGAACTCAATGAAACAGCGGCTACATTTTTGCCGCAGAAAAATTATGTTGCGTCATAGGCAAAGCTTCCGAATTCTTCACCACTACAGACGCAAGTCCCGCGACATACTTTTCCTTCGAAATGCCTTCGCAAACGGAACGAGTACAACATCTTGGTATAGTAGAATTAGACATCGCAATGTAGGTAATTGAAGGAATATAATGGAAATATAAATGAAGGAAACAAAAATAATATGAAGCCGCAACAACAACATACGTCCGAACTGAACGGTGGATGATTACGCATTGACGGTGGTGCTATATGTGCAATCTCATGGAATTCCCTCTTGGCGACTGGAGCACCAGAGAATAGTTGATTTTGTCATTATTAGGTTTCTTCTGGTCTAATCATTTGCATGGTATGTTAGGATACCTGTACTTATTGCAGAAATGCAAAAATCTGAGCTATCGATTTTGTTTCTTTTTAATAATTTAGCCAATGAATCTACTAAACTACAATAGTAAGAAAACTGACATAATCTCTTTGATATAAGTATGAAACAGGTCGATATTTTCAGATGTTTACATATTTTGTGATTTTATATGCTATCTGACGTATTAAACTTTTATACTACAATATCTCTACGTTTTTCTTTTAAAAGTATCCTATTAACATTTTTTTCAAACTGTGAGCATTTTTAAGGTGGTTTTGGTTGAACTTTCGGCCGAAAATGCTTTCGTTTCTCAGAGTGCTTGAAACCCAAAAATCTACATTTTTACCAATACCACCCTGTGAGGTGTCCACCATGCATGTGTTGCCCTTAGTGAATCGGTCCGCATGTTTGACCCCTGAACAGTTGAGTGGTTTTGCTGGATGCATGTGCATAGCACTTTGCAGAAAACAGTGCGTAGCTTGTGGATTGGCCCCTTGCGCTAAGCTGTTAACGTGGTACCTCGAAGCATATTACATACTGCGCCTTGTGGAGGTCCAAGTGGTCGGATCCCTGGAAGCTCTCAGGTTTTATCATATTGAGTGCTTTCGGACAGAGCTCTCAATATCATGGAACAAATGATCTCATACTTTCCACTGGTGGGTGTCCTGGGCGTGCTATATTTCAGATTTGGAAAAACCCGGTGCAAACAATTTTAATGTGTACTTATCACTTTCAATCATGAAATACCCATGGACAAGTCTGAATCTGTGCTAAAGGGTAATCCAGTTTTTCTGTCTTGTGTCAGGGCGGGGGGGGGGGGGGGGGGGGGGGAGGACATGAACTGCTCGATTTGGGCAATTGGGGGATTTCCAGCCTAAGAAAAGGAGCTCTGTGGACAAGACGTTTTGCTGACTTTATTGTTCAGTGGGACCATATCTTGAGACCACTCAACCAAAATGAACATTTTTTTTCAGGCAATATGCTCAATTGCCCATTCTTAAATGATTAAATAAAATCTACAGATATCAAATTAAAAAAGTGGAAAAATAGCACTTTCATTTTGGGTAAAGTTTTTATTGGGTCATCATGAAGAATGATAGGAAATAATATACCAAAGGCAAATAAACCAAGCAAACGAGTAAAAAAAAATGTTAATGTAGCTCGTACACTCTAAACAAAAATGTGCCTTAGAACCTTTTTTTTGTCCTGTGTCTGTATTCCTTCTGGGGTGCAATCGGCAAGTTATTGATCACCAGCTCTTTTAATCTGCCATATTTGGGGAACATGGCAATCAAATCAAATGTTTTTTCACACTCTAGGATTCTGGGGAATAACTTCTGTTTCAAAAACGAAATTGTCTGAAGAAAGCTGCTATTTTTTCATTTACTAAAAGGTATTGGTTTCGAGCGAAAAAAATCCAAAAATTAATTTTACAAAGGATTCTATAATTTATAAAATCATGTTTTAGCTCTCACACAGATTAAAATATTTTTAGAAGGGGTGGGCCTATATGCATGATTCTAGCAGAACCTATGATGAAGAGAAACTCAATTAATGCACGCGAGGATCTAGTAAATGATACAAACCGAGAAAGTGATTAGATAAATATTATGTAGAAGCTCGGAGAAACTGGCGAGCATTGAATTAAATAAAGACGAAAAATACACGGTCTCGAACCCGGTCCTCTCACTTACTAGGCTTGAGATTAACCACTGGACCACAGAAGATTGTGTCCACGTGGACCCCGGAGAAACGAGCTCTAATATATTTGTCTTTATTTGAGAGTTTCAAGCGAGACTGTGTATTTTTCATCTTTATTTAGACAAATTTACAAACCCATGTGAGTGCACACATGACACATTAAAAACACTCTAATACACAGTTAGGTTTACATAGGCCTACTTCATAATTGGTTATCTATAATCCTAAATCACTTGGAACTCCTTTTTGAATGAAATGAACTTATTTTATCCCTCCAAAAAAAATAAATAAAATAACTTAAAATATTAAAACTCAGTTGTTTTTTTGCAGAGTTCACATCATTTTCATTCATTCTTAAACAGCTGTGAAAATGTAAGCAATTTCATTGGCTGATGCCCAGGTTCAATTTGAAAATCGCATGGAATCAATACATGGAAGAACTTGTCCTCTGGCCTTGTTCTTCCACTTAAAATAATGGTATCGCCTTGGTTTCAATTCGTCGTAAAGAGAGAATTGGTTCTCAAAATCATACCTTTATTCTCTAAAATTAGTTAAATTAAAGGTGCTTGTTCCGATTCATGTGTATTGTGTTCTCTACTTGATATGAGAGCCTGGCACTTGCACATACACCCCTTCAATTACCGTGGGAAACAAACTTGCGGTTTTGATGGTAGATGCAATAATGCATGTTGCAATTTGCAAAGCCCTATTCAATACTGTGCTAATATTGATGGTTAACCACTAAAACGGCGGTTTTTTTGTTTATATCTTGGGAATGAAATGGATTCGAGGGCTCAAATTTCAGGACAACAATGAGAAAAATATGGCCTTTCATCTGATATCAAAATCGATACTACTTCCGGGTAAATCAGGGGGGTCCCAAAGACGATCGGAACACGCACCTTTAAGTATGACACTGAAATAACCATTTACTATCACAATGATTAAAGGGAGATGACCCGATTTAAGTATATAAAGTTTCTGTAACATTGGAATGGCCTTCACCCCAAAACCCCATCTTTAAAGTTTTGTGCCGATATTTCAATCCGTTTTGATGTGAAAGCTAAAAACATGATTTTGTAAGCCCCATAGACTACTGTGTAAATTAATATTGATCGACCAAAATGGAGCACATTTTCGCTCATAAACTTCCAAACCAAACATCCTTTAGCCCTAAGATTTCACAGGGTAAATGATAAAAATAGTAGCTTTCATCAGATACCAAAATGTTGACCACTTCCAGTAAAATCTTGGGTCCCTGGGGACGAGGCTTTTAGCGATCGGACCATGGATCTTTAAGGTTTCACACCAGTAAATACAAGTCCCATTGGTTCCTGTACAAAATGGGTGAGATGAAAACATCATTTTCTCCTCAATTGAACCTCTCAGACCTTAAAGCTAACATTCTGCTTGAAGATCATCAAATCTCCTACCTGATCAATCACAATATTAGGGGAGTTATCCCCAAATTTTTCGAGTTACTGGACCGTGAAGACTAGCATGCACTGTGGACCCTCGAGGTCATGGCACTTTTTTCAGTCAGGTGTTCCCTGTAAGAATACGGTTAAAATTGGTATGTCAGATCAAAATAAAAGTATCAATGCCAACCTTTATTTGATATTCCTAAAGATTGTTTACTTAATATTGATAGCAACCATGATTTTCAACCTAGATCTCACCATTTCTCTCAGTTTTCAGGGTGCACTTAGAAACCGGTCCACGAAAAAACACCATCATTTGCAGCAGGGGCTGCACTTACCTCTCTATATGTTATTTACCGGTGTGAATTCTTAAAGCGGGGAGTGGGGGTGGGAGGGGGTTCGCCTCTCCTCCTGTACAGCGAGTCTCTTTTGTATTCCCAGCATATGCCAAGTACCCATTTATACTTCTGGGTGGAGAGAGGCAAGCAAGAAGTATGCTGAAGTATGGATGATGGAAGATTCAAAGCAGTATAGATCATTTAGTTACAACCTACCCTGAAGTTTTCAGGTATGCAAAATAATATAGCAAGCCTAATTTATGTCAGAGGCTAAATCATTAGGACAGAATGTCCTTTTTAAGGACTCTTACTTCTTGTGTTATAATGGCCTTTCCAGCAGAAAGAAGCGCCCCCAATTTTTTTTGAAACCATTTTTTTTGCATATTTGGAATGCTTTCCAATGTATTAGATCACACCTGAAGTGAATAAGCCAAATACGCCGTCTTTATGTAACAATATGATGATTAATACTTTTTCTGTTCGTGCACGACAGAAAGTCAAAGCACGGTCTTCTATGGGGACAATTACGATAGTCGGGCAAGTTCAAAACAAGCTTGCTGTTTTCTTTTGTACTTGTTTGTCCAATAAACCTTCGGAACGTTCTTGGTAGGTGGTCTACAATCGATCCTGTGCAATTTGAGAGAAATTCGTATCCTAAAAAAATCTCCTCCTGTCACTTTAACTTTTACCTGGTATGCTCTTTACCTTGTATGCAGCTTGGCATAATCTACAGGGACATCAAGCTAGAAAACATCCTAATGGACAGCCAAGGCCATGTGGTATTGACAGATTTTGGTCTCAGCAAGGAATTCCTCTCTAACCCAGTAAGTAATAATGTGGCATTGAATAATGTATGACAGAGGTAGTAAATTTTCCCATATCTTGGTATTGATTAAATAATTTCTTAAAGGTGCAATGAGAGATTTCGGGGCATCCAATATTGTATCTAATGTAATGATTTCACATAATAGATAAGACACTCATAGATTTCTTGCCTTGTATTTGGCTACAGAAATGTCATAGAAATTAGAACAGAAGGTGATTTTGATTTGCTTATAAAACAACAGGTGAATTTCATATTTGCGCCAATAGAAAATTAGAATCGAAATTTTGATTTTTTTTTTGTTCAAAAAAAATAATTATCAGCTTAATCTTATTAGACAGTTATACTTCAGATAGGGATATTTATCAGTACAAAAACCTTGCCCCTTTTCAATTTTTTTTAAAGGGACACCTCATATGAAATCTCTCATTGCAACCTTATCATGAAGTATCATTTTCTTCCACTTTTCTTGAAGGTGCCCCACCCAATTCCAAATGTGTTCATAGGAAAGGCCATTTGCCAACAATATTTAATTTGAGAATTTCATTTGAATCCACATCCATTTTCATGAGCATAATTACAAAAGGCCAAACCGGGCCTAACCGGGGTCACTTGTCAGAAGAGGCTAATTTCACTGTTTTTGAGGCATATCTTCCTGGTTAGAGGTGGTTTTGAGGGCAGATTCTCCTGGTTGAGGTACAATTTCCTGTGAGCAGGCAAAAGGGACGATTTTACATGATTTTCAAGCTTTTTTTCTTCCTGGTCAAATTCTCTGGGGTTGCAACCTGCCCCCTGTATGCTTATGTAAAGGAAATTGCCCCGCCGAACGAGTTCGGACGGGACTATGAAATGAGCAGCGTCCGTTCGTCCGTCCGTCCGCTTTGACAAAAATGGTAACCCATGTTGTATACCATTACTGGAGTTCCGTAAGGGCGACAATGATGTACTTGGTGGAAGAAGGGTTGATGAGTTTCTCGACCTGAAATAGATTGTGGCCGATAAAATATGCTAATTAAGTAAACTATTTGCATAATTTATGAGAATTTTCCAGGGGGGGGTGAGAGGAAAAGGGTGAGAGCTGCAAGGCCTGTGTACAAGGTGTTCTGTAGTTTTCCGTCAGGGCTATGATGTTGTAAGTTGGTGGAAGGAAGTGGGTTTTAGAGTTCTTGACCTGATTATTTTGGGCGTATTTCGGGCAGATTTGATTATGCAAATGAGCTAATTAATATGCAAAAATCACTTAATTGCTATATTTTTTAAACGGTAACTTGGATCTCCAAATTCCTGCATTGCATAATAGCCTATCATGGGGCACATCTTTTTGCAATTTTGAAGTATGTGATATATGCCTTAGGTCATGCAAATGAAGCCTATTAAAGATTCGTAATTGCTGTATCTCTGAAAACGGTCCATCGGATAGTTAAAATTCCTTCGCTACATGAGAATACTATGCTCTGGGGGAGGGGGGTAAGGTGTTGGGGAGGGGGTGGGGGTTTGGGGAGGGGGTGGGTGTTGGGGAGGGGGTTTTTGGTGTTGGAGAGGGGGTTGGTGTTGGAGAGGGAGTGGGGTGTTGGGGAGGGGGTGGGGTGTTGGGGAGGGGGTGGGGTGTGGGGGAGGGGTGGGAGTGTTGCTGGATTTTGGGGAAGGGGTGTTGCATGGTGTTGGGGAGGGGGTGGCGTGTTGCGGGTGTTGGGGTGGTTTGTTGTTTGGTTTGTTGCTTGTTTTTTGGTTGTTTTGGGGTGTTGCGGGTGTTGGGGAGGGAATGCGGGTTGCGGGGTGTTGGGGAAAGGGAGGCGTGTTATAGGGTATTGGGGTAGGGTTGGGGTGTTGAGGGGTGTGTTAAGAGGGGTGGGGTGTTCCTAAGGGGAGGCGTGTTTTAGAGGGTATTGGGGTAGGGTTGGGGCGTTGAGGGGTGTTAAGGAGTGGGTGGGGTGGTGCGGGGGGGTTGCGGGGGGGTGTTGGGATGAGGGTGGGTTGTTTTTTTGGTGTTGGGGAGGGGGTGGAGTGTTTGCGGGGTATTGGGGAGGGGGAGGGTGTTGAGTTGCATTTATCAACATGTTAGTGATCGCAACATTCGGCGGGGACTATTTTACGATCGCGTAAATACGATTTCGCCTTGTTGATGTAGCTAAGTGCGTTTATTTTAGATAATTGGGTCTGGACATCAGTTTGGGGCAACTGTTGGTCGAGAGCCGAAGGCTCGAGAACCAACATTGGCACAAACTGATGCTTAGACCCCCTTATCTAACATAATTCATGCAGCTCAGTTAAATATCCGTCATCCCTTAGCGTGCATCAGTTCACATATAAAGTAATAATATTGGATAGTGTTAAATTAAGAAAATACACCGTAGAAAATAAATAACAACTTCCGAAATAAACACCGGTCCATCAACTGCCTTCTTGCTCATCACCCTTTATCGATCAATTCGCAGTTGTTGGATTTTGGTTTGTTGATGGGGTGGTCCATAGCTTTTAATTAAAAGCCCTGATGTTTGACCAGCTAAGAGGTCATTTCAGCTCCTGCATATTCTTGTGGATTATATACACATAGGTGACTGACCAACACCAAATATTGCTCTTAGGGGATAGTATGAAGTTGGATGTCTCCAATTAAAGTATGTGATCCAATCTTTTCAAACGATTAGGCCTAGTACTAGTGTGGCCCTTACGACATGGTCCAGGTTCATACTGTCACCCTGGAGACATTGTATTGAATATCACTACACACATGTCCCACATGGCCTATTAAGTTTGTTGGAAAGAATTTTGTATTGTACCACAACCCAATGAATTCGGCAGCTTCAACGGAATAAACTACATGTTGAAGGATGTGGTGTCAGAATACTAAATTCATCCAGTTTATTGTAAATATGATAATGTACTGCACTGCCCATCACGTCATTGAGGGTTATTGACAAAGCTATCATGGTGTGCAAGAGGGACTCCCTCTCAATTAAAGGCTGATTCAGAGATTTCAAAATATACTTTTTTTGTGTAGTAATTAAAAATAGTCATATAGAACTATAAATAGTAACCTAAAATGCTCAATTCCTAAGTATGAGATGAATTGGATTTTTCGTTTTCATGCAGTAACATTTATGCACAGTACAACAGTCCCATAAGATACCGTGTATAACAAAAATTCTGGATCCGGAATTTTATAACAAAGTTGGGATTTTCTATATGAAGGACTTCGATTTGAGCTTAGTCTTTTCACACAGTGAAAATTATGTATATGCAAAAAAACACAATTTGTTTGAAAAATGAGTGCGCCCTCATCGGGAAATCTGAGTCAGCCTTTAAGAGGCCTGATCATGTTACCTAAGTATTTTCCAGTAATTAGTCTTTGTTTTTGAGTAGTGGAACTCCTGTCAAATGAAAGTAAACAGTAAAATGTCAACAAAATATTCATGCTACTATGCAATCCCACGTTTCATTGTCATTTGAGGGTTTGTAATGACCAAAGCTGATGACCCATTCAATGGGTGCGGGTCTCTACGTTGGAGCAGTAGGTAGTTATGCCTTGTATGGCAGGCCAGATCCTTATACTTCGTTACACTATTTTTTTGTCGTAATTTTGTTAAATATTTTTTTTGGAGGATCTTAGTATTTAACAGAAAACTTGTTTTCAACTGAAAATTTAGTTTTAGCTGAAAATTTTTTTTTGACTGAAAACTTAGTTTATCGGGAAAAGCTATGAATATTGACTGATTTTTTTTCTTACATAAAACCCTGTTCTTCGAGTTTATAATCTGAGTTTATCAATTACCATTTTGAACTGAGAATTACAAGGTTCTAAATGGCATTTTGAGTTATTCCTAGACTTTTGAAATTTATATTTGCTAATCTTTAAAATGATAGATATCTTTTAAAGTCTGACTCAGAGATTTTGAAATATACCTTTTTCGTGTATTAATTAAAAATAGTCAACTAGAACTAAAGATAGTCACCTAAAAGGCTCAATTCCAAAAGTTTGAGATGGAATGGATTTTTTTCGTTTTGCTGCCAGTAAACAATTTATGTGAGTATAAAGTGGATAGGATACTGGTATAAACCAACATTTCCGGACGGAATTTTATTAACAAAGTTGTGATTCTATAGGAGGACATTGATTTGAGTTAGCTATTTCAAACAGTGATTAGTATAGGACAGGCATTATGTACATGCAAAAAAACACGATTGTTTCAAAATTTAGGGCGATCCTCCTCCTGGAAATCTCTGAGTCAGCCTTTAATTGTGTTTTCAAAATGAAATTGTTAAAGGTCACACTTCCGATAAAAGTCTGGTTGGTTTAGATTTTTTAACGCTTATATCTAAATCACCAAAATGTCACCAAAAACTCACAATAATATTGATTCAGGGAGAGGACTAAAACCATTTTTTTCATATCCAAGTTGAAAAAACTTTTAATTTGACAAACGTTTATCGGTGACAAAATCCGTTTGTCAATTCTTTAAACTTAGTTTTAAAAAACTAAAAAATTAAAAAAAAAAAAAAAAAAAAAAAAAAAATATTTTTGAGAAATATGGTTTTCAACAATAAATTTAGTCGTTTATAATCAAATGATAATAAACGTTTCGAAAAAAAAAAAACAAAAAAAACAACAGATTATCGACTAATAAACCTACGTTTTGAAAAACTACGTTTTTCATGAGAGAATAGCCTTGTCAGCGTGATTAAAATTAGATGTTTTGGTTAAAATTCTTTTAAAGAAATAGTTTTTCAAGGTCGGTACAGATTCCAATTCCCAATTGTTTAAAAGTTCGGGTTTCAATTTGATCAGAAAACTTTATCAAATCATAGTTTTTCATTTGAATTTAAAAAAAACTATATATATATAGCCAATAGAGTCCGGTTGATGAAACTTGGAGGGTATTGAAGTAACTCAAGCACGACATTTCACACATTAGGAACACTTTGTCAACCACCCTTAAAGGTTAGTGCACACAGAAGACAGCTCCCAACCCAACCACTTCCCCACTACACAAGAAACGAATTTTGTGTCGCTCTGATCTGAAGAATGTTCATGGAGGCACATTATAGTCCAATTTCTGTGTGTCCGTACGTCCGTCAGTTCCCTGTCCGTATGACTCGGTTGTTAACCTTTTTAAAAACTGCTCTGAAGGATAAAACGCGATCCCGATTTACTTCAACTTGGATAGAGTGAGGGCCGCAATATTATGTGTGCTTTTGGCGGCATTATGTGCATATTCATGAATTTAATTAGCTTTATTTGCATATTTTTTTAAGACTTTCGGTTAACTTTTTGAAATGTCTGCTGACTAAATTGCTAATCCGGATAGTGGGGGGACTGTAGTGAACAGATCTGAAGGTGAGTGTGCAAAATCTGAGAAAAATGTGTGGATTTTGGTATCAAGTACGTTAAATTGATATCAAAAAAAATGATGGAAGCACTTTGCACACCCCTTTCATGGCCCCCCAGCTTGGCCATAAACAATGATATCTGTCTGGTTCCCCAAGGATTCCAAAAGGCTATAGGTTTATACTACCTGTGCATTATAGTTTAGGACTTAGGGGGTATAAAAACACTGGGAAAAATGGTTTAAGAGGTAAAGTCAATTTTGGTTGTACAGGGTGTCAAAAAATTAAAAAGTTGTCCAAATTTTTGTAAAGATGTGGTTCTTCAAATTGCTTGGTTTACCTAATAGAATGAATATAGGAATAGTTTTGACTTCTTACGTGTCTGGGATAACCCAAAATGGCGAATAGAGTCAAAGCTATTGGCAGCTATTGGGGAATTCTATTGACCTGTGTCATATTGTGTTGGAGACCGTCGAAAAATAAGCACAAAACAGATAAGGCAAACACATTCTATTTCATCCTTTAAGATAGGGACATACAATATGCACCACATATAACTGAATCAAAAGCGACTTTAACTGTGGACTCCATGTACACACCAAATTGACTTTTCACCATTTTTACTGTTTTTACCCCATAACTCCGGAACTAAAGCCATAGATAGTGTAAACTATACCTTTTTTGGAATCATCCTGTGACCGCACAAACCATGGTGTGCTTTTTAACACATTCAGAAAACATTTTTAAATTTTCCTTTTTGACCCCTGTATAACCTTGAAACCCAAGCTGGGGGCCATAAGGGGGGTTGGCAAGTGCTTCCATCAATTTGATGGATATTATTCAAGCATAAAGTACTTGTGTGCAAAGATTAAGTTTTCACAATGTTTCCGGAAAGCGCACACTCTACACTACAGTCCCCTGTATTATTTACTTCACCTGGTTAGTGGTTTATAGAAGTTGAGGTGACAGAAATTATGGTATCTTTTTTGGCTGCATAATTTGCATATTCACATGATACTTAATTAGCTTATTGTGGCCGGTCCAAATGAACCCTTTCCCCGCAAGGATGTGGTGCAAGTTATCTGGACGTCCATAATGCGTATAATGATGTACTTGGGTGGAAGGAAGCGGGTTTAAAGAGTTCTCAAAACTGGTAGATGTGGGCATCATTTCGGGCAAATTTACATATGCAAATGAGGCTAATTAAAAATGCAAAAATCAGTGTGTAATCGCTATATTTTGAAAACGTACTTCGGTACTGCAAATTCCTTCAATGCACGAAAACCCATTTGGTGCGCATCTTCTTTTGCCATTTGAAAGTTTTTTTTTTTTTTTTTTAATTTTTCTATTTTATTTAAATATGCGTAATTGATGAATCGCTTCTTAAAATGGTACATCGGATATGCAAAATTCCTTTGCTACATGAAAAACTACTATAACATACATCTTTTTGGGGTGTTGTGAGATTCTATGATTTCTTTTTCTTCTTGGTTTGGGAATGGGGGGGTCGTGGGGTTTTTTTTTTGATTTTTTTGGGGGAAGGGTGGGGGCTGGGGGAGAGGAGGAAGGGCCTGGGAGAGGGGGAGAGGAAGCCCGGGGGGGGGGGGGGGAGGGGAAAGGGGGGAGGGGTGCAGGGCGAGGGGCCCTTCCCTACTGTGGGGTGAGGATGGGGAAGCGAGTTTCTGGGGGTGAAATAAAGGACTCTTGGGGGAGAGATTGGGGAATATATGGGTTGGGGAGGGGTCGGTGTTGCGTTGGCGGTAGAGGGGCCCTGCGTCGGGGAAGGGTCGGGGTGAAGCTCGCCCCGTGGAGGGAAGGGTGACCTCATGTGACCCTTGGTGACTTCATGTGACCTTTGGAACCCCATGTGACCGTGGTGGAACCTCATGTGACCTTGGTTGACCTAATGTGACCTTGGTGACCTTCATGACCTTGATGACATCAGTGACCTTGTGGGACCTTTGTGACTTTGTGTGACCTTGTGACTTTGTGTGGACGTTGTGACTTGGTGACCCTTTGTAACACCATGTGACCTCATGTGACCTTGGTGACCTCAAGTCACCTTTGGCCCATTCACAAAATCGGAGGGTTGACGGGGTGTGGCTGAGGGGAGGAGGGTGGGGATTGGCGAAGGGGAGGAGGGGGGTGTGTCAGGGAGGGGGAGGATTATGTCGGGGGCCAGGGGGCATCCGGGGGGGGGAAGGGTGGGGCGGGCGGCTGGGGTGCCCTCATGTGACTTGGTGACCTCAGGTTGGACACCTTCCCCCTGTCGACCCATGTGACCTCGCTAGATAACAAGTTCCCTCTCCAAGCATTTGTTCTCTTTCTAAATTTACACATTGCAACTCATCTGATAAAGCAAGTGATCACACAACCAGGCGACACTTATGGTTTGAGAACCACTTGTTTTCCAAATGGGCTAACAATTACAGTCTGCGGGTATCCCCGTCGTCAATGAGACATGGGATGCTGAAACGCCGATCAGTAGGCGACAGCATCAGGAAATCAACACAGATCCACGCCATGTTGTTTTAATTGGCGACGCCACTTGTATCAGTCCCACGATTAGTCGCCGAATTGAAACAGCGGCACAAGTTGTGACATGTCGCTGTCAAGACTGCTCGTCGATTGGTCGTCGAGTTGTTGATGCCAAGAAAAGTACCATCACATGAAGACAACATGCGATGCGACCCAACCTCTTCCCAACTACACAAGACCACATTTCTTTCTAAATCGGTTGCAGTCTTGTTCAAATTACAAGACAAGGCCAAGCAGTAGGCGATCAAGCATGTCACTTGTTCAGTTCTCAATCAGTCGCAGACCTTAACACGACAGCACAAGTTGCTGTCAATACTGCAAGTCGGCGACGCGACTTCTGTAGTCGCCGAGTTTAGTCGCCGATTTAACATGTCCAGTTGGCTTGCATTTTCTCTCCCGCTTGGAACAGACTCATTGCCGACCACTCTCCAACTGCACACAACCACTCATGATGCGCCCCAACTCATCGGCTACCGCTTCCAAACCGCTCATGTGTTCAAGCCGACCTTACCGATTCCAAAACCCGCCACGATTTTTTTTAAGCTGCAAGAAAAATCGTGGCGGGTTTTTTCAAATTTGCCACATGCTCTCGACCACAGAAGACTGTACAGGACAGTCCCAGACTTGGCCAAAACTACACCTGAAAAAGGAAAATTATGATTTTTGAAAAATGTTCAATCGGCACCAGTTTTGAGCAGTCTGGAAGCGGTTTTCTAGCAAATAATGGGTAAGACTACAGACGACTGTACAGAACAGTCCCAGACCTTGCCCAAACTACACATGAAAAAGAAAAACTGCTCACGATTTTCGAACATTGGCCAATCGGCACCAGTCTGGAGCAGTCTGGAAGTGGTTTTCTGTGTGACTGAGCCTTTACGATGCTTGATGGACATGGTTGGTAAATCTGTTGTATATTGATTATCCATTGTTGTTTAGAGCATTGTATTTTACGAATCATTCTCCGTGTTTCTAGAGGTTTGTCTGAAGTCACTAGAAGACAGAGTGCACAAATTATCAAGATTCTTTTGTTTCGCGTGCAAGTTTATATAGAATCTTTTGTTTGGCGTGCAGGTTTATATAATTTGTGCTCTCTGCCTCAGATAACCTTACTGGAGACTGATTCGTAGGATATAATGCACTGAACAACAATGGATAATCAACAATACACTGATGCACTATAGAAGTGTATCCCAATATCAAGTATTTGACTCTACCACTAATATTTTTGACTGAGCTCAATAACAGATGGTGTAGTTTATTATCTTTATTGCACAAATATAACATCAAAAAGCTGAAGTGTGGTGCAAAAAGGTGAAGTGGGGACCCTAAACAGACTTCTGAAAACATATGATATATAAGATATATAACGTAAAAATATATTGACAAATGGTATATTAAACAAAATGTTTAAATTGTGTGAAAGCAAATTCAACAAATAAGAATTAGAAATATTACAAAACAAGGAGGTCATGGAATACAACTGTAAAGTTATAACCACCCACAAAACTAGAATAAAATTAGAAATTTCACAATTATTGTACCAAAGAAACATTTTTCAGCTTAATCCTTTCAGAGGGGGATATTTTGATAGAAAGCTTTCCATCAGGGCAAAAATCATTACTTTTGATATTTTTAGGTACACCTGATATGTGAAATCTCTCATTGCACCTTTAACACGTAAAGTGCCTAATGACCGAATATTCAGTCGTAGCTATTGGTGACGTCACAAAAATTAATTTGTGCCTTAATGATTTGTCCTTGACCATGAATAATTACTATATTGTGAGGTTTTTCCGCCCAATAGGTGGCCTTTTTATAAGGCTCTTTTAAGTGGCGGCGCCACCGGGGGGGGGGGGGGGGGGGGCATTTTCCCCCCCAAATTTTTTTCTTGCCCACCTAGTTTGCCCCAAAATTACCCAAATCACAAATTACACAAATCACAAATTACACAAATCACAAATTACCCAAATCACAAATTACCCAATTCACAAATTACCCAAATCACAAATCACCCATCGCAAATCACCCAAATCGCAAATCACGCAAATCCCCCAAATCGCCCAAATCGCAAATGGCCCAAATCGCCCAAATTGCAAAAAAAGGAAGCAAGCTGGCATTTGTGGCCTCTTAGTTTTCATCCGAGAGGTCATTTATTAAACATGTGCCCTCTCATCAAATAATCAACGTGATGTAAGAAGTACTCATCATCATCATCATCCTTCGGCTGCGGAGCAGGCGATTACAAGATTTCTCCATGCACATCTATCTTTGGCAAGTGCGGCTATCTGCTCAGCTTGTATCATGCCTTTATCATACCCTAGCACACGTTGGATGTAGGCTAAATAAGAGGTGGGTGGACGTCCGGGTCTCCTTTTGCCATGAGGTGGTATGTAGAGAGCGTATCTTCTAGCAGGCTCTTCCTCTGGCAGACAAAGGATATGTCCAAGGAGACATCCTTAGACACATCCTTGGACACAAGAAGTACTCCCAGGAATTAAATACAATATATAGAGATGGGAGCAGTATTGCATTGAAATTGAATGAAAATATCATAATCGAAACTGAAGGGTGACTTTCCCTTATTGCTCCTCGTGATGTTTGCCTTAGAGTTTTAACATCCTACTGAATGTTTGGCGTTTGCCTTCAAGTCGATCAGCAGTTGAAATTGAATGACTATACTAGCAAATATTACTGAAAGTTTGCACTAGCTTTTTGGTGTTTGCCTTCAAGTTGTTTAACAAATTAAATTGACTGATATCAAATTCCTACTGAGCGTTTGCTCTAGCTCCCTTTTTGGCGTTTGCCTTTTGCATGTTCAACAAAATAAGATTGGATACAATATAGCAAATCTTACTGAGCGTTTGCTCTAGCCTCTTTAAGCGTTTGCCTTCAAGCATGTTCAACAAAATGAGATTGAATAGCAAATAACTACTGAGCGTTTGCTCTAGCCTCTTTTAGCATTTGCCTTCAAGCCTGTTCAACAACATGATTGAATGAATAGAAATTATCTACCGAGCGTTTGCTCTAGCCTCTTTTGGCATTTGTCTTCAAGCCTGTTCAACAATATGATTGAATGAATAGAAATTACCTACTGAGCATTTGCTCTAGCCTCTTTTGGCGTTTGCCTTCAAGCCTGTTCAACAATATGATTGAATGAATAGAAAATATCTACTGAGCGTGTGCTCTAGCCACTTAGCGTTTGCCTTCATACTTGTTCAACAAAATACGACTGAATAAATAGTAAATTCCTACTGAGCGTTTGCCCTAGCACCCTTTTGGCATTTGCCTTCAGTTATAATTCAGGTTGAGTACAAAGCAAGTTTCTACTGAATGTTTGCTCTACCACCTTTTGGCGTTTGCCTTTAAATTTGCATTAATATCCAATAAAATCAATGACTCAACAAAAATATAATAACATAAATGGCGAAGAAAACAAATTTACAAAAATATGCCGCCAAACAAATTACATTGGCATAACTTGCCTCCCCCCTTTCTTAAATTTGTGGAAAGCAATGGGGCTCAGCTGTAAAGGTAGAAAAACAAAAGTTACATAAGAAAAAAATGTAACCTCAAAGACTTTTGAAAAAACTGAAAGGTGGAGGCCATCCCCTGCAAAACAGTTGTCTGGGAGAGGAGAAATTGTAAGACTGTGTCTGATAGCTATCATTCCTATTCGGAAACAATTAGAGAAGCACCTTTACACATATTATCTCACAGTACTTCCTGTATGTAAATGCAGCATCTACCTAACAATGAAAGCCTATTAAACACAAGCGACTGCTATAAAAATCAAGAAAAAACCTCAGCGATTAGTATAGAACGCAAGTGGTAAACTACAGAAGCGGATGCATTCAGATGGCTATAGCGAGCTAACATGCAATATATAGACCAGTTAACATCCTACGTCACTTCTTTTGTTGCCTGCGAATCCATGCCTGCGAATCGTTATGGCCCATAGTATTAAAACTCTAACAGATACAATTGCCCAGTGTGTAACAGTCAGGCTGACTTATTTCAAGATACTAGACCCTAACATGTTTATAAACATTGCTGTTAACTGGTCTATATGTACCCCATCTCGCCTCCGACAAGGAACACCGAAACTTTAAAAGGGGTACTAACCGCACTACCCATTAAGCAAAGAGTACTAGGTAAGAGATTCACTTAGCAGTTGCAGGACTTCTGGCATCAATCTACTAACACTAAGCTACTTACACCATGCCATCACTAACAAAAAGAAAAACAAGTATTGAAAAACTTAATTCGCCTCAATTAACGTGAGCACTATAAAAACACCTTAAACTTGTTACCTAAAGACTGGCAAAATTGCAAACCGATATAAAAAGAGGAGCCTAAAAATAAGCAAAACTATTTTCATTAAAACCAACCGACCGAACCTTGACACACTGACTTCACATGATCAACCGGCATTTACTTCCGACGTGCTGAAAAACCTTAACTTGGGGTCCAGCAATACCAAGTTAAAACGCAGAAAAGGCTGGCTGTTAAGTTCTAAGGACAGAGAGACTATTTGAGCAAATATCCCAAATAATACACCAAACATCGACCAAGGAAAGTAAATACATGAAAGAAAAAAGTGTGTCAGGCCAGGTTTCCTATGTGGGCCTGCTACTGGTATCCTGGTAACCAGTACTACCTCTCCCAGGGCCGAGTTGTTGGCGGCTAAACCGGCACCCCATTGGGTTTTCAAAGGAAATCTGATGAGGAGGGTAGCTGGTTACCCTGGTAGAATGAAAAAGAAGATCTACCCACAAGGGCGTCAGCTCTGGAGAGCTAATGGCGGCCATCCAGCACATGCTGCCTTGCATGGTGAGTATGGTTGCCCAAAAGGCTAGGCCCACCGCCTAAAACTGTGGATTGACGTCAGGAAGGGCATCCGGTCAATTATCTTTTGCTCCAATAAATCCTCGCACAGCAGTATACCATAACATATTATAGCAAAGACAATTCACACCAGTCAGACAGCAGGTCACGCTTTGTGCCTGCAAAGGTCATGATTTCTTAGCACGCAATTCCCAAGCTATCTGTCAGTGCCGAATCTTTGTGAAGCTTTCCGAAATGAAAGCTTAAATTTAAACCATTTTAAGTGGACCTGGTACAAATATTAAAAGCGCTAAATGAGGCCACAAATAATCTGTAGTTTTTTCTTTGCTTAGCATATCAGAAAATTTATATTCCTTAAATAATTACGTGATAAGTTGTTTTAAAACTGTATTTAATTTTAATATGTCGCATAGTGTCCCCAAACAAACCGTGGACCTGACCGTTTCCGACAGATTTCGGCACACTGAACGTTGACAAACTGTTAAGATATGTGGCTTCCTATGTGCCAAAAATAATTGGTGTCCAACGCTTTCTCGTTGTACCAAAATGATGTAAAACTATACCAAATATAGTGTTATTTCGGGCTTTTACCAGATCAAGTTTTATTGTATTTCCATATACCACGAGTCAATCTGATGTGTTCATTTCACCCGCTGTGGGAAGAGCTGGGAAATACACGCACGATTGGTTCCACGGCCTTGCCTATAACAATGGCAATATTGATTGATAACGTAGCAATCACACAGAGAAATTGGGCCTAAACATTTGAATTATATTTTTGTGTTATTTTCGTGGATTTGACCGTTTCGTATGTTCCTGTAATTTAATTTTGATGAATTGCGGAAGAAAACGCTGTAAATTTTGAAAACTGAAAAAATCAGAGTTGTCCGTTTCCAATAGCATTATTTTTGGCAGGTTTTTAGCCCGACTTTGCATCTAAAATCTGTATCATTTGATTTGTTTTAAAAATGGCAATTTTACATTTAATATCAACCATCACCGACGTTATCATGCTAGTTTAGACATATCTATCCAATTACTCCTATTTCAAACAATTTTAAAGACGGTAACAACGCATAATCCAACAAAAATGTACCTTGACCAAATCTATTTTACACTTTTTCATAGCGGTCATTCGAAGTCAGGTGAGTTGCTGAAAAGAAAATAAGCAGTATATGTGTGACCTGCGCTTTGACTGACACATGCAATTTCAGATGGTATCGATTTCTTCTCAACAAAAACATATCAGCTTGAATAAAATAGTCTATTGTGTAACATAATTATAAGTAAAATATCTTCAACAAATTAAGTTACCATTGTTCAATCATAGAAAGTCAGTTATTGAAAATCACTCCTATCAATGTCTCAGTTCATGAACATAATGAAACTGCTCAAAGATTTTTGTTTTACATCTCTAAGGTAATTATTTTGCACAAATACAGTATACTCAGCATCCATAAATTGTGAGAACTAAAGCTGAAGTTTTCTGTAAATAAATTGGAATTAAAACTTAAAAATTAAATATCGCACTGTTTTTTCAAGCGGAATACAAAACCTAAAGTTTCACTTTGTCTCCCAAGTTTCGTCGTAAGTTAAAACCATGGAATCTTGCTGAACCAAAGTAAACTGTGGTCTTACACAGCTATCTTGACTTTATTTGGGAAATTTAACATTTTTTTACTCATTTTCTTTTGTAATCTCCGGGATATTATTTTTATAATCCTTTAATTATTCTCCCACCTTCTATTGTTTAACAATACTTTGGTGTTAAATGTTTTTACTTAAATCACTGCTGAAGACCATGTTACTCTATGTAAACGATGTATCTTTGTTTGGCTCAAAATCGGCCAAACAGGATTTTTTTGTCTTTTAAGTCTCTCAGAAAAATAGGCATAACTCCTTCCTCCAAAGTCCAAATGACACCAAATAAACATTTTCTGAAAGCCTGTTTATCCCTCTTTATAACCAAAGCAAACATTTGAGCAAAAATAATTAACTATTTTAATTATTTCTTATTCTGAATGTAGGGTTTTTATTGACTCACACTGTAGATTTGAAAAAAACACAGCCGCTAGCCGAAGCCCTGCGGAGAAAGAAAAACCTGAACTTAAGGCCTACCTTGAATCCATGTGAAAAAACGAAGCAGTTCCGAACCATGAATCAATGCCCTTCAAAGCAATAAACAACATATATATACATATAGCAAATACAGACACAGATATGCACATACAAATGTAAGCACACACGCATAAACACACAAACATGCATACAAACATAGCGCAAACCAGGCCCGTACGCAGGATTTATTTTTGGGGGGTGCAGAACCTCGAAAAAGTGGACCTTTTTTGGTAGAAATGGACCTAACCCCCTAAAATTTGACTTTGAACATCTGATCACCAAAATGTGGACTGACTTCTCAAAATTTCTTTAAACTTTGGACCTTTTTATGCAAAAAATCAGCAAAAAGTGGACCTTTTGCCCCTTTTGTTAAATTTGGGGGGGGGGGGGGCACACCCCCATTGCCTTAATGCAATGATTGAGCCAAGGGATCACTATTCCTTAACAAAGGAACTTCATAAATATAATTGATTGCTAATACCTGAAACCAAAATTAAAGTTTATTCAGTCTCGTCAGCTTGACTGCTCAACCATGGATCTGGAATATACATGTACAGTATGCAGGTATTGATTGCGACTAAACAACTTGCATTTAATCAATGACAGTACTCATGAATAAATAAAACTTGCTTCTAGTGATGCGAAAGATTCCCACACATGAAAATCATGTCCGACGCTCCTCTTGATTCACCGCAAGGTAATCCATATTCGGTAAATCCTCAAGTGATTTATGTCCATGCGCTTTGAAGCCTTGTACATGACTGCCGTAAATCCACAAAACAAGACTGCCTAATTCCACCGCATTGAGCGATTTCTTTCCACAGAGAGTCCATCTTTATAATCTGAGGAATGAATGCTCTGTCCTGACACTTCATGATGGTTAAGTCATGTACCAAGCTAAGGCTGACTGAACTTGGAAATAATGCAATAATCACATCCAACAAACCATTGCCAACAGTAGTTACACAAATGCGTATCCAACTTCAACAGAGTCATTGACGATCCATAATGCGAGTACATCCGAATTTAACACAGTACATCCAGTGGAAAAGCAAGATAACGCTTAGTAAAGAGCAAGTCTAAACACCACAATTCTTAGTCTCCGCCTAGTTAGCGTAACTGTGTAAATATGGTAAACTAGCTCAATAACTGTTTCTGTGGACCATTAGAGAATATTCACGTAAATTCCCTTTCATCAATCTAAATCTAGTTAGCGTATGAGAATATAGTCACGATTTAATAACACATTTCCAAGTGTTACTGTATCTCTAACCTGACTATACTCCGATGATTCCAGTCCATTCCTTGCAACCTCCCATTATTCCGTAAGTAATACTGGGCTGAAGAGACACAATCATAGACTACGCCAACTCACTCGATGAACAGAACAAAGCAAGAATGTGACGATAATAAAATCCATAGAGCAGGGAGGCAATGTTAATAAAATCCACTGGAATTTATCGATGACAAAGCAGCTATGCAAACTATCCCTCTCAGCATAACTGGTGATATCACTATTAATATTTTTTCGATACGCAAAACCCGACCATCTCGGATGAAAACAAGAGGCAGAATGATGACCGGATGACATACGTGCGCAAAAGAAACTGGCAAGACCGTGAAACCCGAATGGGCAGAGCGGCAACATGTGACAGCATCATATTGCTAGGAGATGAGGATGCCCAACATTCGATAAAACTATGTGTTTGACGTCGGCTGCACCTAGCACACATAAACTGCATTATGTAAAATCTAGTTCTATACCACTTTTGGTGGGTTATCACTACAGTTCTTTAAATTGGCCCGACTATTTAGAGTCCTTACCTATTTATGTGCTTGCCTTTTTTTGCTGGGGGAAGGATATTGGTAAAGTTAGGCAAGCAAAAACAACCCAGTATTTTGCGTTTCTCTCTATTTTTGTTACCGTAGTGGTAGATCACTATGTTTTAGTATTAATTCTAACTCTTTCAGGTCTCATGAATATTGATATTGGAATCTTTCAAGGACCAATCTTGGGGCTCATATTATTTATTATATTCGTTCATTCTGTATCTTGCATTGGATGCTGCTGACACAGACTTATTATTTAATCAAATGATATCCATTACTCTCCAAAATGAGTTCAATTCTAATTTGGATAGAATCAATAGTTCATTCAAATTATTAAAACTATACCTGAATGTTAAACTAAGCGCATGTGGCGATTGTCTGAATTTTGAGCAATTTTCAGAATATTTCTCTTTTTTTACATGAAAATGAAGCCATTGTATAGCTGGTATTTGCATGGAATGCCGAACTAGATGTTTTAATGGAAATCTTAATGTACAACATTACTAACATGATTTTTTTAAAAATTGACATAATTTTGTCCATTTTATGCTACCCAGATTGAGTAAAGAATGAATTATGAGTTTAAAAAAAGCAGAGTGTATTATGTTGTGGTTAGGATTGTGTTTGAAAATTTCACTAGATTTTTTTTCTGAAAAACAAATGAATATGCCCACAAGTCTATACCCATGTTATGTGATATGTTTGCACTGATGGCATTAGGTCCATCTACCCCCTCCTTCCCCTGGCTTTGTAGCCATTGTGAATGTTTTAAAAAAAATTTGGGGGATGTGCTCTCTGTGCCTGGAAATGTGTTGAGTTTAAGCTTTAGAGGTATATAGAGAAGGAGGGGTGCCCGAAATCTAATCTGTTCGTGGGCTAAAGCCGTCTACGCATTGTCCAGTGAACGAAACTGTCCACTGAGACGCGATTGAAAGGGCTTGAGGTCATTTGTGTTATGCGCCCTCTTGCACGGCCGAGTTCATCGCTTATCAAAAATCATATCGGAGAAATGACCCAGCGTTGACCACGCCGGAAATCTTGTAGAAGAGACGATTTTTGCAGGTCTTCCCAGGGCAGCACGTTTCTTGCCGGCAATCTTTAAATTTCTTCACTTGTGTTGCTTCGTCTGCCGCAAACCCGATCGTTCTGTGGAATTTCCGTTAACATTGTACAATACAAATCTTCACGCCCTATCTACATGCACGTGACAAAATAGGACAATTTTTCACAGAGTCATAATTATTTTTGCGGGCCAAACCGGGGGTTTTTAACACTTTAAAACGATTGTAGAAAGAGTTCAGAAATGTAATGAACTAAGTGGTAGCGCTGGCCCAGCTGGGCCATTATTTTTTAGGGCAAGAAAATAGGACCGGAAGCACATGTTTCTGCCGTATTGTTTTGCATTCGGCGTCTTTGACATGCACATTATTCATGACACGAGGTATGCTTAATTTAAAGCTTAAGGACATGATATAACTCAAAAGTCTAAAGCTGAAAATCATATCCGAATCGGAAAATTCGATGAGAATTCCTACACTGCAACTGCCGTAATGAATCTCGTCCTTGAACCACCATGGTTTGTTATAAATCGCGGTGGTGGGGGTGTTGCATGTGGGAACCAATTTCGCTAGTATAGGCCGGGAAAATCAATTTGCCAGCGATCGATCTTCCCATTCATTGGAATGCTATAATGAACATTAATAATAAAGGCTAGTAGTGCCACCCTCCTTCTATATAATACCTCTATTGGTTTAAGGAAGTGACAGTGTTGATACCAAAAGATGGACCAAGCAATTATAATACTAAAAGACGAAAAAAATAGCCAAGTTTGAAATTTGTCAATTATGTTCCTCTATTCCACATGTATGTGAACTCTGTAATGCCAAACCTGTCAGAGGTCACCTCCATATGGAATACAATGTTGTTGTTCCCCGCCGGAACAGTTCGAAACGGGTACTATAAAATGAGCAGCGTCCGTCCGTCCGTCCGTTCGTCCGTTCGTCCGTCTGTGATAAAAAATGTAAACCTTGTTGTACACGATTTATCTGGAGTTCGTAAGGGCCGACCATGATGCAACTTGGTGGAAAGAAGCGGGTTGATGAGTGTTCGACCTGGTAGATGTGGGCAAACATATGCGAAATTAAGTATCTAATTTGCAGCAAATTTATGAAAAATTTCTCCTGACAAGCCTTTGTACAAGTTTTCTGGAGTCTGTAAGGCGTATAATGATGTAACTTGGTAAGAAGAAGCGGGCTGAAGAGTTCTCAACCTTATTAGATTTGGGGCGTATTAGGGAAAATTGAGTTGCAAAGGGAGTAATTAATATGCAACACAACAGCGTAGACTATATTTTCAAAAGGTACTCAGATACTCAAAAATTCCTGCGCCCCTTGCATGAAAGATATATGGGGACATCTTTGAATTGAAAGTAGGTATATAGCGGCGTTTAGGTATGAAAATGAGCTTAATTCAATATGCAATAATTGCTGTAACTCGAAAAGTACGTCAGATATGCAAACTTCCTTCGCGACATGAGACTACTATGCCATGGGGATTTGCAATATATGAAAAGTTGTGATATATGCGGGCGTATTATGCAAATGAGGATAATTAATAGCATAATTGCTGTATCTCTGAAATGGTAGGTCGGACATGCAAAATTTCCTTTGCTACATGAGCACTACTATGCCATAGGGGATGGGGGGGTGGGGTGTTGCAGGGTGTATTGGAAGGGATTGGGTGTTGAGGGATGGTGGGGGGAGAAATGTTGTGTTGCAGGGGTTGTGTTGCAGGGTTGAGGTGTTGGGGGGATTTGTTTGCAGGGTGTTGGGGAGAGAGTGGGGTGGATACCTGTGTTGGGAGGGGCATTTGCATGCTCTTGGAGGGGGTGTTGCGGGGTGTTGGGGAGGGGGGGGGTAGGGATGTTTGTTGTGGGGTGTGGGGAGGGGGTTAGGGCTGTTGCGGGGTATGGGGTGGGGGGTTTGCAGGTGGTTGGGTGGTAAGAAGGGGGTGGGGGTGTTGTGCAGAGTTTTGGGGAGGAGGTGGGGTTGTGGGGATGGGGGTGGGGTGTGGTGTGGGGATGGGTTGGGGAGTTGTGGATGTTGGGAGTGGTGGGTTGTGCGGGGTGTAGGGAGCGGGGGTGGGGTTTTGGGATGGTGTTGGATGTTGTAGTAACATTTATCTCATGTTATTGATCGCGATATTCGGCGGGCCATATTTTACTCAATCGCGTAATACGAGTTCGCCTTGTTTTATCTGTAACCTTGATTGCTAATTGGTGTGCATAACACCTACAATATAGCATCTGCCAGGGGTCACTGTTCAACGACCTCCTTTGTACCTTATGATAACCATGAACTGACTTTTGCATTCCTGGTATCATGACCATACCTGACAGCAGAGTAAATTACATTAGTGAGTTTAAGCTTTTGAACTGTGCCATGGATTTGACTATTATATAACAACTTCAATTTATAATGAAGTGTGAATTGCCTGCCTAGAAATGTGCTTTATTTTATGGATCGGACATTTGAAATCACCATTGCTAGCATAACTTAGATCTGGACAAGTTCATGTGGCAATAAAAAATACTGAATATTGAAATCTCAAAAAAAATTTCATCGCTTCAGAGTTGAAAGCAGCCACTAATACGTGTGGGCCACACACCTGGTGGGGGTCACTCAACTTGGTTTGGGTAGGGGTACGGGGTGTGAACCGCCAACTTGGGAGCGTGTGAATTGAAAGTTTAGCAAAAGGGTTTTCGGAATTAATAGGGACGCCTGGAACTTATTTTGGGCCCAAATTTGAGGTTAGGAGCTGGTAGAACTGGCAAAAGTCATGGGACGTCAACACTAGCGTATGAAACGGACGTATGGGTGTATAAGGCTGACCTTTTCAAACCATGGGGTATTGGAGACAGATAAGGTGCAAAAATAGGGTCTTTGGGTGTAGAGGTGTTAAGCTACTATAGTCCCGCGGCGAGTCATAGGTCCGGGCTCCATAGAACGATAACGGAATAAGAGCGTGAAACCAATGTTGCGTGAAGATCAACTAAATGAGTGCCTTATTCCTTTTACCACAGCTTAGCCGGACTATGACTACGCCGGACTATAATTACTTACTATAATTACTTTCGCACCGGCATGATTCAGTATTCTGCCGCCACCTGTCCTTCCAACATGCAGTTTATTCTGTGGAGGCTGCCGAATTCACCATATGGTGGTGGCACAATACTAAATTCTTTCCAAATTCCCACAAAACATCTAGGGATTATTTGGGCAAGCAATTTGTAAAATTTTCACCCAAAATGGGGTCTTGTTTGAAACTCAATTTACAAATCTTCTAAAAAGTCATAAAAGTAGAGGTCTTCTCAGTAAAATTTCTTTTTTTTGCAAAAGCATAGGGGTCTTTGTGTATGAGTGAAGAAATTGAATTTTTTAAGAAGCTATAGTCTATTTTAACAAACACGAGTGACTCTACGACTATAGGCCTACCGAGCGTGCTAAGGCCCAAAATCACGGGAATGTCTAGTTTGGCCACCCATGACGTCATTGACCACCTAACTTACTGAGGAATAAAGATCGTCTAAGCAAAACGGAATAAAGCACACAGGTATGCTGGTCAACCGTGACGTCACGGGCAGGCAAAACAAGGATTATTGCCAAAATCATGAGGAACGCCCAACTCCTCCCTACATGCATCCCTTTTTAATTCGGAAAAGAGTGCAATATGGCTCTCCCTACGAATTGCAGCCTGACGGATAAACACAGGGATACGATTTGCAGAATTACTCTGCCTTAGTGTGCCTCAGCTTCAAAGTCCATGCGATTTCATTCAAATTGCAATTGGACGGTGTGTTTAGTAATGCTGCCCAGCCATTTTTAATGACTGTTTAGTTTACCTTTCAAAATATTCACTTTAATGTGAAATGCTTTTCAAATTAGATCGGCAGCTTGTGGACAAAGCTGCAGTTCATGACAACACGTTTGCCAGCTGAGCATTGACCGAAAATTATGCTCAACTTCGATTCATGACTACCTATTAGACAAAGATGTGATGTCTTAGTTATCAACCAGAAAACGTGCTTGGTGAAGAAGACCCTGTTTTATTGGGCTCCTTCCCGGGAATGTACACCGTCAGGTTATTCCTTTTTGAATGCTTCCCAAGGCCAGGCGATAAGCATGCGGAATAGCCGCATTAGACAAGTCCAGCTAAAACTCCCGCATTGCCACTATTGGTTTTGTCCTGTTTCTTTGAACATGTTTCTGTGTGTGAAAATTCAAAGACCTTCCGTTTAATTGCAATCTACGTCCTCTGCCCACAAGGGAGAATGGTTTTACTTTCCCTCAATTATGAAGAGTTTGATGAGTTCCTTGGTGTTTTGTCTACTCTTCCTGGTAAACCCCTTGTAATGGGTGATATAAATGTTCATGTGAATAAACCAACTAAAGATGATGTTTCCAAGTATTTGAAATCACTTGCAGAAACATGGTTTGAAGCAATACGTTAATGGTCCCAAAAATAAATGTGGGCAATATCTTGATCATTGTATATGTCGTCCAGAGGAAATCTCTTTGGCGCTCAGGCTCCTGCATGCATGTCCCATTTAATATGGATCTGACCATCATAGGACCCATGTAAAAATCATAGGTTAAAACCTCGTCCTGAGAGGAGAATGGTCACCTCTAGGTCATATAGAGACTTAGATATGTCACTTTTAAATCCGATCTGACAAGGCCCATTTCAATTATTATTTCTAGGATGATCCTAACAGGCAGGCAGAAATTTATAAGTCTATTCGTGGGGTTCTGGATAGTCACTGTCCTGAGGAAAAGCGCTCTCACAAGCCTCATCAGAAACCCTAAATTGTATTCGGATGATGTTAGAGATGCACGACGTGAACGCAGGAGGCTCGAGCGCATATGGAGAAAAAAACTCACTCTAGTGTTGATCGTGATAATTTTCTTCATCACAAAAACATAAGGTTAACAGATTGATTGATGATAGTAAGACAGTTATTTTAACGATACCTTAACTAATGCCAGTGCAAAGAATATGTACCAGGTTCTTAACTCACTTTAAATCGTCTGTTCATAAATTACCAGCATGTACTACAAATTTTGCCCCAGTAATCAATTGCTCAATACTTCAATGATAAAGTGTTTAAACATCAGAGTGGTGCTAGTGATATGAGGAGTCTTATGAGGCGTGATGTAAACAATACATCAGGGTTATCTTCCAATTGATTCCCCAGCTAGCGATGTAACTAGCGCTATGTGCGAGAATTGGGTAGTGATGGCATGGTAATCGATGTCAAGAGCTGAATTGTGTTTGCATCTGTTCAAGAGGGGAGGTTAGAAAAATTTATGTCTAAACTTCCTAACAAAACCAGTCCTCTTGATCCATCCCAACATGGTTATTGAAAACATTACAGAAAACTTGTGCCGGTTATCAAATCATTATCAACAACCTCTTAGGGCCGGCACATTTCCTTGTTCTTCGCCAAGCTGTTGTCTCTCCATGATTAAGAAGCTTTCTTAAATCCGGATTTTATTTAAAAATTTACCGTCGGTGTCTAATCTTCCTACGTTAGGTAAAATCATTGAATACCCAGCAATTTCTCGCTTTAATTAGTCATCTTCAAAATAATAATCTACAGGAAATATTTCAGTCGGCTCTAAGGTTTCTCATAGCACTGAAACAGCTCTTCATAGAGTGAAAACAGATATATTAAGGAACTTGACAATGGTAGAGCAGTTATGCTCGTTTCTTTGGACCTTTCCTCTGAATTTGACACGATAGATCACACAATTATCTATCGAGCGAAGCAGATGGAATTGTATCACTGGTTCTGCAAGAGATTGGTGGGCTCGCTACCTCAGTGATCGCAAAAATAGAGTTTGTATTCTTGGTGAATATTCTAATGAACAATCTGCGTTATGGTGTTCCCCAGGATCAAGTCGAAGGTCCATAATTTTTACCGCATATTCACAACCTGTAACTAATATCATCAAACGTTTTCAGGTTGCCAATATGTATATGCAGATGATACGCAACGTTATATTGGGTTTGACCCTACATCTGAGGAGGCTATAGCTGCTGCTAAAACTTAGACTCTCCAACTGCATTGCAGAAATTAGATCATGGATGCTTGTTAAAGCTTAATGACTCTAAGACCGAGCTCTTCCTGGTTTCGTCTCCCAGACATGCAAATGCTATATCTGGCCTCAGTTTAAAAATCGGTGGATCTGTAATAACTCCGTCTGTCTCTATAAAAAATTTGGGTATTATGTTTGATAGTCAATTAACTATGAAAGACCATGTTAGCTCCTTATGCAAAAGTGTAAATTTCCATCTGCGTAATCTTAATAGAATTAGTCGTTATATTGACCGTTCCACTTGTGCACATGCAGTGAGATCATTGATCCTTTCTCGGCTGGTGTGTCCCTCTCTGATGTGAAACGTCTTCAGAAACTACAGAATCGCGCGGCGCGCTTAATATACCAGGTCGGGAGACGTAATAGTGCATCCCCGCTTATTCGCGAATTGCATTGGTTACCAGTCCAGCAGAGAATTGAGTTTAAGATCTTGGTGCATGTGTACAATTGTTACCATGGCTTGTCACCAATTTACTTGAATAATCTTATTCATAGATATAGTTGTGGCCGTCCTGGGCTTAGATCTACCCAAGACACACTCGTCTTGCCATTCCCAAGACGCACAAGTCTTTTGGTGACAGGTCATTTAATGTTCTTGGTCCTAGATTATGGAACAATCTTCCCAAAAATATTCGTAATATCCCAAATGTACAATGTTTTAAGAAGGTTTTAAAAACATACCTTGTCCCTAAGGATTAATATTTTTAAGTAATTTGTTTAATAATTAATTTGTGTTTTATATTGTAATATTTATCATTGTATTATTTATTTATGTACCTCGCTTCATTTGTATGTTTCATTATGTACAGCGCTTTGGTCTTCTTTGGAAAGGCGCTTTATAAATCCGTATTATTATTATTATTATTATTAAGGTACAGGACGATAGGGTCCTGGAACATACATAATCTGGAGAAATATTCTAAGCCAAATTTGAATGCACATGCATGCTCCGGGAGCATGCAGTACTTGACAAAACAGTTCTCCACTGCTACAGGACCACATTTGCCATTTGCTTCTGGAGCACTGTACATTACAATATGCTCCAGGAGCATATTTGACAGGATATTTTTCCACATTATTTATGCTCCAGGAACATTATAGTCGGGGACAGAAACCCTTTGACGGGCGCGTACTTCCTGGTTCTCTGCGTATTTACTGCGGAAAAAAAATGCACTTGCCTCTGATTGGCCACCAAAAGTGATCTGCTGTTGCTGGGTCACCCGTCCGACCACACGCCATATGCGCTGATAGCTCGGCCCCTTTTACAACCAGGAAGTACGCGCTCATCAAAGGGTTTCTGTCTCCGAGTATAATTATGCTCCTGGACCATATGCTTCTGGAGCATAATTTCGGGCCAAAATCTCAATGAAGCACACTATATGATACTCACCCTGAAAGGCATGTAGTTCCCTACGATTTTGGTTTTTAAAAAAACCAAATCTGCCGCTTTTCCTATATTATATCAATGCAGAAATTCACAGCTTTCAATTGACACTAATTTTACTTTCTAATTCCAAATAGTTGACAAGATATCGCCTAAAACATGTTGGTGCATTGTTTTTAAAAAAGCTTAAAAAGGAGTACTTAGTATTACGCTATTTTTGCCAGAACTATTTAGTGGTGCGCCCCCTTTGCGTTGATGTGAATAGACTCAAAGGGGGTAGGACATGCCAACCTAACAGCAACAGCGAATTCAAAACGCCATCAACTTCCGGGTGCTAGTTTTTGGGAACACTGTCAATGTGTGGAAAACTGCCCATATGTGAGTTTCGGGGTTAATCCACTAACCCCGAAAGATTTTGAAGTCAATAATTTATTCCAAAATTACCATAAAATTACTTAGATGTATCGAACTAAGGTTTAAAAGGAGATTTTGTTATATACTCCCCGCCTAAAAAATCCGAACGATATAAATTAACGTGCTCAAACTTGCTTTCAAATGAACGCGCCAAGCCAGCTGGATAAATCTCTCAAACTTCCACATCATGCTTCGTTATCAATGCATTACGGACACAGGTCAATAAGCAAACACATTACGCGAACAACGCTCCTGGCATTTATTATTATTATAATTCACCTACATACCTACATACCTTTTAATACAGTAATTTATATCGTTGGGATTTTTTAGGCGGGGAGTATATATAACTGACACAGAGACTGCTATAGTAAATGCAGTTCCCCAAATTACCGTTTGGAAATCCCCAGTGCCCAAATCAAGCAAGTCGTGTCCTACCTCCCCCCCTCCACTATGAGCTGTGGTGCTGCTACTAATTGGCAGTATTTAATTGTAACCAATGCCAATTCCCTCAGGACCAGACAGAAATTAATACCCTGGACCCCCCCCCATCACAGGCAGAACAATGAGTAGGCCTATTGTTATGTGCAATTTATCCCCACGTCAAAACATCTGTACACAACACATGCATACACCACAACCACCATTAACATAACACAAACATCTCCTTTTCTATACATCTTCCTCAACTTGTTTATGTGCACACATGACAAGAAGTTATCACAGTTCCTAAATTTCAAGATCAAATTGCAAAACTCGAAGTTCAAAATGGACTTAATTTTGTCCATAATTAAAAAAACCCATGTTTACTGAAAAATAAATTTCAGGTGAATTTCATGAATGATATGTTACGAAGGGGAACTATACTTGCAAGTCACGTTGTATGTTTCGTCATGATCGTGCTCTTGGCAAAGCCAGTATTTGTGATTGGCCAAAGATAATTTACTTGTACCATTTGGGATGCATGATTGACAAAATGAAATTTAAAATGCTAAATTTGTGGTAGACATTTCATATAGAAGTCCCAAGCTTGCAAATTATTTATTGCCATTTATTCCATCAAGCGCTACTGCACAATTTCATGCAGCGCATGACAGAATTAATTGTAATACCTCATTTGCATACTTGGGACTTCTATATGAAACATTTACCATTCACCATTAGCCATTCACTCTTAAACATAACTATATTTATTCTGCTACATTTTATATAGTCTGATGGTAGGGCATATTCCTTTTGTGGCACCATTGAATACATGGCACCAGAGGTTGTGAGAGGCGGATCAGATGGCCACGACCGCTCTGTGGATTGGTGGTCACTGGGTGTTTTGACTTACGAACTTTTGACTGGTGCATCACCATTCACTGTGGAAGGGGAGAAGAATACTCAGGGAGAGATATCAAGGTAAGATTTATTTTAAAAATGAGTAAACAGTGTGATTTAAAAATGATAGAACAATAACTGGAAAAAATAGTATCAAGGTGAAATGTTGGGAAAGATGTTAAAGAGGACAAAAAAATAAATAACCATTCTTCTTATGAGGCATCAGCTAAATGTGTTGAAGTTGGTGGAGCCAGCTCACTGTTGATTGGTTGGGGTTTGAGAATCTATATCCACCGTTGGACGAAAGGTAGGGCACTCATTGAGATTGTGATCCACAGTCTATGATGGAGATCGAGAGCCACATTGGCAGGCTGGAGATGGTCACAGCCCCCATCGGTGCATATTGCTGTTGAAACAACCGACTCCTGTGCGAATCTTGTTCAAAGGTGACCCATTCCTTGCGTGGAAGATTGTTACCAGGTTGGAGTTCTGTCACAGGTGTGGTAGTGAATTGGTCTGGTCTTGGAGTATCTAGCCAGACATTGTTCCATGTCTGTAAGATGTTGAATGGGGATGTTGAGCTGGAGAGTTTAGCAGCATGTCGACATAAAGGTCTCTGTCTGCCGAACTGGTGTGATTCTTTGACAGTGTTATGCAGCAGGTGTTTGTTGTCCAACAGCGCCTTATTCACCAGTTTGTGTGTGTGATGTTCACGTGCAGTGCCTGAAAGCACTGGTAGAAACTCAGATGGAATGAGGCAAAGGCAGCCAGTAATGGTTCTCATATTCAGCAGCACTATAGACCAGAGCCATGGCGGTGGTGCCGTAGAGTGGATGGGCTAGCACCCCATGAAGATCCAGCACAGGAGGTTATTCCTCAAAGATACCTTTGCACATACTGACTCGAGATGCTGCCGATAAGTAAGCTGCTGATCAAGCTTCACTCCCAGATAAATTGTCAGCCTATCAATAGGCTTTTGCTATTGAGTAGAAGATTTCTGTCAAAGAAGGCCACTAAAATAGAAACTAGTCTTTTGTATCTTGTTCAATTCTTGTGAAAATCACAGTTATTTAAGAATAGAAATTGCTGGTGCTTTCTATGCAACAAATTTTTGAAATTTTGAGTTCAAATTGGGTTTTTTTTGTATTTTGGCCCTGATTTCCAAGGTGACAATTAGTAGGCATTTTTTCACGCAGCATCACTTGTCCTAGCTGATATGTTGTATAATGCTAGCCTTGATGCATTTGCGGTCTAATGTTATACCTTAGTTGGGTTAGTCAGTGTGCAGGCAATTACATGTTTATTGGTCCCCCGCCAACTGTTGTTGGCGAAGGGGGACTATAGAAATGGTAGCCGTCCGTGTGTGTGTGCGTCCCGCGCGATATCTTTGGAACTAAGCAAGTGTGGAAGTCCATCTTCGCAACATAGATGTATCTCAAGTAGGCGGTGGGTGGGATACAAAGTGGGTCATGTGACATGGGTCAAAGGTCAAATGTGGTCAAAAATAGGGTCAAATATGGGCAAAAATAGGGCTAAATCGCTATAATAAACGTTGTCAACACGATATCGTTTGATTGAGCAGTATGGGTGTCGTCTGCAACATTAGATGTCACTCAAGAAAGCTGCGGATGAGTTCGGAGGAGGGTCATGTGGCATTGGTCAAAGGTCAAAATGGGGTCAAAAATACGCAAAAAAGCTATAAACCTTATTTGTGGTAGGATGGTGAAACTTGGTGGGTTGGTCACACATTCAGTGCCGAAAATTTGAAGGTACTTTCAAGGTCAATCCAAGGTCAAATCACTTAACATGTGGATGAGGATGAAAATTGGTGGGTGGGTAAATTCAGTGCAAAATTTTGCAGGTCATTCACGGTCATCCGAGGCCATCCAAGGTCAAATCACTAACATGGGTAGGAGATGAATTGGGGGGTGTGGTCAACATTCAGTGCCAAAAATTTTGAAGGGTCATTCAAGGTCATCCGAGGTCATCCAAGGTCAAATCACTTAACATGTGGTAGGATATGAAAATTGGTGGGTGTGGTCAAATTCGTGCCAAAAATTTTGAAGTCATTGCAAGGTCATCTGGGTCCATTCAAGGTCAACTCACCAAACATGTGGTAGGGGGATGAAAATTGGTGGGTGTGGTAAATTTCCCCCCCCCCCAGTGCCAAAAATTGTGAAGGTCATTTCAAGGTATTCGAGGTCATCCAAGGTCAAAAATCCACTAAACCATGTGGTAGGAGGATGAAAATTGGTGGGTTGTGGTCAAACCCTTCAGTGCCAAAAATTTTGAAGGTCTTTCAAGGTCATCCGAGGTCATTCAGGTCAAATCATAAAATGTGGTAGGAGGAGGAAAAATTGGAGGGTGTGCTAACATTCGTGCCAAAAAATTGGAAGGTCATTTCAAGGTCATCGAGGTCATCCAAGGTCAAATCCATTGCACATGTGGTAGGAGGATTAAAATTGTGGGTGTGGTCAACATTCAGTGCCAAAAATTTTAAGGTCATTTCAAGGTCCTCGAGGCATTCACGGTCAAATCACTAAACATGTGGTAGGAGGTGAAAATGGTGGAGGTGTGGTCAACATTCAGTGTTGAAAACTGTGAAGGTCATTTCAATGTCATGTGGGGGCATACAAGGTTAAAATATTAAATATGGTAGGAGGATGAAACCAGGTGGGTGTGGTCAAACAATCAGTGCCAAAAAGTTTGGTAGTCCTTCAAAGTCATTCAAGTCGAATATTTGCACATGGTTGTATGGTCATGAAAACCGAGTTAATTGTGGTCAACATTCAATGCCAACCATTTTTGAAGGTATGTGGTGGTCCTTCAAGGTCAATCACTAATCATGTGGTAGGATGATGAAACTGGTGGGTGTGGTCAAGGTTCCGCTGCAAAAGTTTGAAGGTCTGTACAAGGGAAGAGCCACAGTCATCAAGAACCACTTTTTCTATCCACAATCTTCCCTGCGATCTTAAAATTGTTGCTTCTTGTCTTTCGCTAATGCAATGCGCGGGGGACCTTGTGGTCGAGAACCGCCTGTTTACACTAGCTAGGTCACAGACTTAAGCAAGGGACACATCCCATTTGTTGGTGAACAGGCTCTGTACCTCTGGTCAGATGTACATTTTGCAATATGCGAGTGTAGTTTACATGGACCTAGATAAATATAATGTAAAATTAAAAAAACCAAAAATTAATTTTTAAACAAAATGGTTTATATTTTCTGCAGAATGTATTAAGGCCAGTGCTGCACCCTATCAATAGAATTGATACTAAGTGACTGCTCATTTAATTATTCTGGTCAGTAAGAAGTATAATATCCTCACCCCTGTAAAACAATCCAAAGGGTTTCTTTCTCAATTTAAAATAAAATGTATGGGAATTTCCCGGTCCACAACCGTTCATCTGTGTGTGGGTGGTGTGTTGTGTGTGTTCGTATGCCTGTCCACTGTGCCCGTCTCTCAGGGTGTCTTCATGTGGGTGTGTGTAACACATACGTGTGTGTGTCTGTAAGCAAATGTCAAAAATAGACATTAACAATTGAACAAATCTGTTTGCTCAGAGCAAGACCAAGAAATCAATTTGTATGTACATGTACAGATGGACATACATGTACATGTGTGCATCTACTTGTATGTGTGTACAGTGTGAGTCAAAATGATTGTTCCCCGATGAAGAAAAAAATATTAAAACTATTTGTGACCTTTTTAGAATATTATTATATACTTTATATTAACAAATATTTACTTCCCAATCACCATGTCAAAAATCCCGAGATTCATGTATTTATTTTCAAGTTATGGCCTCTTTTTAGAGGGCTCCCAAATTGCCGTGTGTACCAATTTAGGGAAATTCCCAATTTAGTACAGTAAACATGTTAACAGTGTAATTCACAAACCAGGATCCAGAAAAACGAGATAGACAAAAAACTTTCTTGCTTGTCACATTTATTCATGATAGAGATATTGAAGCACAAAATTATAATATTTATCATGAAAGAAATATGTTCAAAAAAAGTCTGACCTTTGACCTTTGGCCAACTAAGGTGTATCACTTAAATTGAAACCTGTTTTTGGTGTGTATTTTTCAATATCTTTTGGTTTTGCCTTTGTTAATAGTTAAACGCGAGTTCATTCCAACCTTGAAGAATTCTAACAGTCAAAATAGAATTGCACTTGTTGTTGCATTAATCATAACTTAATAATTTTCAGAAGATAACAGAATTGCACTTTTCCAATATATTTCAGAAAATAACAGAATTGCACTTTTCCTCTGCATTGAAACAAATGAAAAACAATCGCAACTTTGATGCTGTAGAGTACACAAAACATATAAAGACATTTTGAACATATGATATCACATTGTGCGTAGATACTGTGCCATTCATCTGGAATGTGGCCTTGTCAACTGCCAGTATCTGTCCTTTGTGGTTGATTTAACAGCCACTGGCAGAAAGCTGTTCTGCGCGCAGCATCTCCAAAGTCCAAGGTGAAGTTGATGGCGGTACTGTAATCTGTATGGGTACATCTTTAAGTCCAACCTGGTAATGCGGTTGAATGCAGACTGATTCAGGTGCAGAGGGTAACGGCGACTACTGCTCCTTGGATTTATCTGGATAACGTTCCTAACCCTGTTTATGTTGGCCAAGGATCTTGCGGTGCGTGGTCTTTCACAGCCTTCTGGATGTCTGTTTCGAACTGCCCCATGATTGTTAACTTAGTCACTTGATGGTAGAACAATCTCTTAGACGGGGTTCTGGCAGTCGAGGGAATCGTATTCGAATCAGCTGTTGAACTTCATGGGGGGCTTCGTGTTTCCAGATACTTCTGGGCCATGAAGGTGCCTTGAGCTACTGAATATTGGGGAGCCATTGCTTTGTTCCCTCCTCTGCATAAACCCTGGCCTGACAGTGTGTTATACTCATTGGGGCATTTATTACCATTTATATACCAGTGTGTAAAGCTTAGGTATCCCACTTGAAATTTGCACTTTGATAACCAGATCAATAGAATCTTGTACAAAGGCAAATTTGAGGGTGTCTATTTAAATGAATGCAGATATTGATTGCCTGAACCAAATTGAATAATTCAAAATTCCTGTGAAAGCTATTTGAATGTACTTTTGAACTATTTACAATTTTAAGAGCTACCTTGCACAGTTTGACAAGAAAAAAATCAGAATATTTGGGGAACAATCATTTTGACTCACACTGTATGTATATATGTATGTATGTATGCAAAATCCTATTTATTACAGGACATTTTTATGTAAATTCCTATCTATTAGAGGACATCTTGGAAATGTGAGGACACTTTTAGTGTTCTCACATTTTTCGACCTATTAGATGATATCTGTATAGAAAATGCTATACATTGGAGGACATTGTAAATGTCCTCGCATTTCAAGGTCATCTGTAAAGAAAATGCTATACATTGGAGGACATTTTAAATGTCCTCACATTTGTCCTCATGTTAGGTTTAGGGTTAGGATTACAGTTTAGGGTTAGGATTAGGATTACAGTTTAGGGTTAGGGTTTAGAGTTAGGGTTTAGGGTTAGGGTTTAGAGTTAGGGTTACAGTTTGGGTTTAGGATTAGCATTATAATTAACCCTAACTCTAACCTAACCCTAAGTCACTGTAGCGAATAGATCACTCGGCTTTCGCCCTAACCCTAAGTCACTATAGCGAGTAGATCACTCGGCTTTCGCCCTAACCCTAAATCACTATAGCGAGTAGATCACTCGGCTTTCGCCCTAACCCTAAATCACTATAGCGAGTAGATCACTCGGCTTTCACCATAACCCTAAGTCACTATAGCGAGTAGATCACTCGGCTTTCGCCCTAACCCTAAGTCACTGGGACAACGAGCTGTCTTTAATTGAGCAATTTATTCCGTAAAAACAGCTGGTCACCCAAATTTATAGGCCTGCGGCGTAACCCTCTTATCTAAGAAAACTATTAGATAAGTAAATTTATAGGCATGCGGCGCAAAACAGTTACGTAAGCGACTTTATAGGCCTGCGGCGCAAGCTAGTTAATACTTCTACCCCATAATTTCCCTCCTTCTTCAAGCCCTGCCCTCTTTAAGGGGCTATCGGCCTGCGGCGCTAGCGAATTATATAAAAAATATTAGAATTAGTAAATTTATAGGTCTGCGGCGCAAAACAGTTAGCTAAGCGACTTTATAGGCCTGCGGCGCAAGCTAGTTAATACTTCTACCCCATAATTTCCCTCCTTCTTCAAGCCCTGCCCTCTTTAAGGGGCTAGCGGCCTGCGGCGCTAGCAAGTTATTTAAACAAATTTGAGATGAGTGTTACGAGACGTACTCAAGGTCAGAAAAGTAACCTCCCGTGGTTCATAAACAAAATTCACAATGACTATTTGTAAGAAGATTGACTTGACCAAGATGTAAATTCAAAACAATGATTTTAATATATACATAAATGAATTCTGATCAATCATTAAACGCGACATAAAATATTAACAATGCACAAAATTATTATATTTCTTACCTAATCATTAAACTAAAGTTCAAAGTTCACTGTTGGGTGCGCACCAGTCTCTTGTAGAATCAGATCCACATAAATCTTCGCGACACAATTCTTGCTAGTACAGTTCAACTAGTTTGACCCCCCCGTCACAAAATCCCGTAATCGTATTTTCTATTCCTAGTTTGCAGCATATCCTGTAGCTTAGGCCTATATAGTTCCTATTTTCGAAATATTAAACAGCAATATTTCATTACTTAATTTTCTCTTTTCAAAACTCTTTGGGGTACGGTAACCTGTAGTATCCATATATACGACAATCAAAGCGAAATAACACGATGTGTTCTCGACCATTTCTTTCTTTCCCTACACCATTTGCACTATAAGGAGCCTGTTTTTGCGTACCGCATATAGCATCTTACGCGTGCACTATAAGGAGCCTGTTTTTGCGTACCGCATATAGCGTCTTACGCGTAATCGCCGTTGTCACGCGTAACCACCCGTCGCAACGCACCTTGCGTACTCGCCGCTTAGTAACGTGTACAAACAAATGGTAATTTACCTTAGCAACCAACCTTATTTTTGCTGATTTTTCAGCCATTTCTGAACAGATTTCGTCCAAATATAGCGTAGAACCCGTCCGGTATCCTCACACATCTTTCATGCGAGTTTGGCGCAATATGGATCGAAACTGACGGAGCCTTTTGCGAACATACATACACACATCCAACATTAGCCAAATTATAATAAGATAACATAACATTTTATAAAATCAAATGTTATGCAAAGTTCTCCACCTTCTGTTTGAGAGGTCTACACTCACTGAAATCGCTTGTCAACTGGCAAAGAGAAATAACTTGCAACAGAATTTGTCCACAGCAAATTTCCCATGATGCAACACAAAACAAGCGAAGACAAGTCAAAATTTCACAATCTTTTCAGTTTTCAGTTCGCTGAAACATGTTTAAAGGAAGTCCACATCCTTTGCTCAAAGTGTTTTGACATAGCAATTACACAAAGTCTATTGTTCATCAACAGGTGTGCAATCTTGCTTCCTCTAGGGAAACAAAAAACCTCTGTACAGTTCTTAGAATGACGATGATAAGACACTGTGCTCCTTTTGTTCTCAGACTGCGAACATCTTCTGACATGTTTGTATTCAGGAAGTTCTCACAATCTAGTCCATTTAGAACTAGGTCAATCAGATAAGTCATGCTTATTGCACAACGCATTGCAAGTTTCATATTAATATTTTCCAGTTCTCCTCACTCATAATTTGTATGATTAAATTTAAAGGTCCATGGCCCGATCGCTAATAGCCTCGTCCCCAGAAGCCCAGATTTTACCGGAAGTGGTCAACATTTTGGTATCAAAAGAAAGATACTATTTTTCTTATTTACCCTGTGAAATCTTAGGGCCAAAGGATGTTTGGTTTGGAAGTAATGAGCGAAAACGTACCCCAATTTGGTCGACCAATATTAATTTTACACAGTACTGTATGGGGCTTACGAAATCACGTTTTTCTGCTCTTACATGAAAACGCATTGAAATATCGGCGCGAAACTTTACAGGTGGGTTTTTTGGGTGAAGGCCAATCTATCAAGATGAAAACTTCATATCCTTAAATCGGGCCATCCCCCTTTAACATGATTTAATATACAAGAAATAATGTAATATTCAAGAGTCTGTCACACCTCCCCCCTTAAAGAAAGAAAGTTTGAGTACAATGAAAACTTTCCTTAGTCTGTACGTATGGCTACTACATATGTAGCTGTGAGAGTTCGCATTTAGCTGACTCTTGAAAGGGCATCGGCAATTACATTGTCCTTGCCTTTAATATGTTTGATGTCCAAGTTGTACCCTTGCATGGTTAAACTTCATCTTAGCAGTCTCTGATTCTTGTTTCTCATTTTGTGGAGAAAAGTGAGTGGATTGTGGTCAGTATACACAAGTATTGGGTGTTTAGGTGAGCTCAGGTACACCTCAAAGTGTTGTAAGGCTAGCAGCAAGGCTAAGCACTCCTTTTCAATGGTTGAGTAATTTCGCTGATGCTTATTGAACTTTTTCGAAAAGTAGCAAATTGGATGCTCCACCTTGTCTTCACCCTCTTGTGCGAGTACTGCACCGCATCCCACATCACTAGCATCTACCATTAACTTGAACTGAGTCTGAAAATCAGGTGCTGTTAGAACTGGCGAGCTCATGAGTATGGCCTTAATTTTGTCAAATGCTTCTTGGCATGCATCAGACCAAACAAATTTGGTATTCTTCTTGAGCAGGTTGGTCATTGGATGCGCAATAACAGAAAAATTAGGACAGTATTTCCTATAATATCCTGCCATACCCAGAAATCTCATCAGTTCTTTCCTGTTGGTAGGTGATGGAAACTTGTCTATTGCCTCTACTTTGGCTTGGATTGGCTTGACCTGCCTTTGACCCACAATGTGGCCTAGATATGTGACTATGGCACAACAAAAATCACTCTTTGCTAAATTAACAGTTAAATTGGCTTTGGACAGTTGTTCAAACAATTTGTGCATTTGTTTCATGTGGTCTTCCCATGTCTCAGAGTACAATACCAAATCATCTATATATCCTTCACAACCATCTACCTCAGCAATTACCTTGTTTAGCAATCTTTGGAACGTAGCAGGAGCATTTTTCAAGCCAAAGGGCATCACCTTGTACTGGTACAATCCATCTGGTGTTACAAACGCTGAAATTTCTTTTGCTCTTTCTGTCAGTGGAACTTGCCAGTATCCCTTTAATAAATCAAATTTGGCATGTCCATCTTATCAATACAATCATCAATTCTTGGTATCGGGTACGAATCTGTTTTGGATTTTAGATTTGTTGCCCGAAAATCTTGGCACACTCGATATGACCCATCAGGTTTTGGTACCATTACACATGGTGACGACCAATCGCTGTGGCTGGGCAGGGCTGCAATTTCGACGCAAATCCGCGAATCGATTCACGTAAAGATTCGCGCCCGTATGTTCACACGCGAATCAGAGTTGATTCGCGTCAAGAAAATTCAGTTCAAGAGAAAAATCAGTCAAGAAAAAAAATAATGCTTTGGCCTACCGATTATATAGAAATAGGAGAATCACAACCAATGAATTTTTTTTCTTCAAAAGAACTCATGAATATCGTTCGATTTTATATGTCAACCAAACAAATATTATGCGAAATTCTACTTTACAATGACAGAAGTCCGTACAATCGTCGATCAACACGTACTGTTTACGAAAATCAATTAAAATTGACTGACCCCAATACAATTACCATGCGCATCAAAGCCATGTGTTTACCATGTGCCCTAGTAGTGTACCATATAAAATGCAGTTTTTCATTTAAAACGGCAAAAAAATTCTAAAAACGGCAAATAATTCTAAAAACGTACTAACATTAATGCAATAATAAAAATCTTAAGTTAGAAACTAACCCTTGTCTATTTTCCATTAGTTTGTACACAAAATAAAACAAATTTGTATCCGCAATTCCAAGGTAATATATCTAGGTATGTGGTAAATGCTTTGCCTCAGTACCTTTTCAGTCTGCAAATTAAACAGTGATATGCGGGAAGTATACTAGTCCGACGTTTCTGTAACGGCTATGGAATTTCTTGAGGAAATGCTAAATTTTAGCAGGTGAGACTGTTCAATACTGATGGGAATTGCTAACGGTGCCTTCAACATTGTAATTTTGTGTTTTTTGACGCAAATAGAAAGAGAGATTTCGCCACCTGTTGCGAATTCGGCAGGCTTGCAAGGCTGCAGAATTCGGAAATTGTGCATTTTTGTGCAATTAAATGCATCCGATTCTTGATTTTTTTTTTTTTCAACTGAGTGCATTCTAATTAAGTACAAAATCATTAAGAAAATGAAATCAGAATCCCAAGCCTTATAATATTGATTTTTGTCTTCCAAAGTCGCTTCTGCAGTCTGCTTTTAAAAGTCTATGCTGGATGCATGTATGAGAACTCTGAGTACTCTAGATCTGAAGAGATGGAATTTTGGTTAATTTATCACTAATTTATGTGAGTAAAAGAACTCAAACGTGGACTCATACTTGTAGTTGGAATATTGTTGTCTAGCTCGCGGCAAGTAGTTAACTTGTATGGTCGTTGATGCCTCAGTAGTGTCACAATTCGAAGCAACAGTGAGGCCTAATTAAAAAATTTCCAGCTCCAAATTATATGGTTTTTAAAACAATTGTTAAGAATTTACTTCTGCCTTCTGTAGTTAGATTTCTAACAGTTAAAATACGTGGTAATAACTGATACGTTCGCCAACAGATAATTTAAGCATGGGATAAATTTTATCCTTATAATATATTCATAATCTTACCGAAGTAGGTCTGAATCAATTGATTCTCGCAAAATTACCTGGCGAGAATCAAACCTGATTCCCGCAAGTTACAACGAAATTGCACCCCTGCTGGGCTCAATTATATTGTTCTGTAACATATAGTCTACCTCTTCTTTCAAGATTTTGGCTTTTTCAGGGTTCAACCTATATGGGTGTTGTTTGATAGGAGTTGCATCACCCACATCAATGTCATGATGCACCACATTTGTTTTGGTAGGAACATCTGAAAACAAATGACCAAACTTGTCAATCAAATTGAAAAGTTCATCCTGTTTTGACTTGTCCAGGTGACCCATTTTTGTTTTCCAAATTGGTGAGCACTTCAGAGTTTGTAAGTTTGGGTTGACAACCAGTAGGCATGTCATCACCAGTTTTTAGTATGGTGCCTTATCGTTATGTTTTGGGATTTGTTGGCTATTTTGCTACATTTTGATATTTTGTCTTTTTTGGGTAGTATTGACACCAAGGAACTCAAATTTGGTTGTTCCCATTTTTTTTTTCGACCAGCCGTTTGGCAGCCATCTTGGATTTCAAAATGGCCGCTATTTTCAATATATTTTCCCTCATATCTTCGTTTGTGGGCGGCATAGAAAGGTAAAATCGGTCTCTATACCCATGTTTGTGATACTAAGGTTTCTATAGAAAACATTATTTAAGTTGCAACTAATTTTGTTTGGCGGCCATCTGAATTCAAAATGGCCGACATGTTGAATAAACTTTGACCTGTATCTTGACTTTTGAATAACATACTGGGCTAAATACGCTGGCAATACCCATGTTTGAGATAATGAGGTTTCCATATTAACCCTAATTTAAGTTGCAACTAATTTCGTTTGGTGGCCATCTTGAAATCAATATGGCCGACATGTTTAATATACTTCGCCCTGTATCTTGACATGTAAACAACATACAGGCCTAAAATACTTGGGTTTTTTTTCTTTTTGGGTAGTATTGACACCTAGAAAATTGAATTTGACTGTTCCCATTTTTTTCGACCAGCTGTTTGGCCGCCATCTTGAATTTTCAAAATGGCTGCTATTTTTAATACATTTCTCCCAATATCTTGGCTTTCCGAGCTACATAGGAAGCTAAAAGGGTAGTTATACCAACGTATGTTTTTTCAATGATGCTACAATCTGGGTTCTACAATCTTGGAAAAAACCCTCACCACAATTTGCTACATTGTTCACCTGGGCCAGAGTTAAGAGCCAATCTTCCACTTCAACTTACCCTTCCCCAACACCCATCGATCAATGTTGGGAAAATTGGGAAGACTTCTGATGAGGATCCAATTTCTACATTGGTGTGGGAAGACGGGCAACCGTTTTCCGAGAATGTTCCAACAATTATGTTCAAGATTGTGGCTTATTTGTTAGACCCCCATATTGAATTTCAAAATAGTCGCCATTATCATTCAGTATATTTTTCCTTGGATTTTGGCTTGTGAGCTACATAGAAAGCACAAAATATGGCGATACCCATATGTTTGTGATACCATTTTCAAAATTGCCACTTTTAAGTTGTAGCTCATTTGTTTAGATAGGCATTGTAACCATATAGGTAAAGGGGATAGACCTGTGTACACAGGAACGAAATGCCCATCTATCTTTTGAAATGATATTGGGCCAGATTCGCTGCACCTCCTCTACAGCGAGTCTGACTCAAAGAAAATGTAACCGAAGAAACGATTACAGATTAATAGGAGCGAGCCAGAGAATGAATTGTTGTGGACATTCTAAAGCAAATTTTGAGTCAGATGTAACTTTAGAGATGTAATACCACATTAATAGCAAAAAGTGAAATATGGTGACACACCCAGACACAAATCTCTAGTTTAAGAAGATAGGATATGGTCCTGAAAAGGATCTTTGTTGAGGTGTTGGAGTAGGTCTAGCCAGTAGCCAGATGTTATAAAGAAAACTCCCAGTACAGCTGCGATTGATGCAATGAGAGAATATCCATTCTCCACCAGCTGACAAGACAATGTTAATTAAAAGGTAGCAACCCTTTTTGTGAGTAAAATCTCAGTCAAAGTTGAGTTAACCTTCTTCTTGCGTATGAGACAGCAGCCAAATATGTTGAAGTTGCTAGTTGGTGGAACCAGCTCACTGTTGATTGGTTGGGGTTTGGGAAGTCTATATCCACCGGTGGACGAAAGGTAGGGCACTCGTTGAGAATGAGATCCGCAGTCTGTGATGGAGAGCCACATTGGCAGGTTAGAGATGACCGCAGCCCCCATCGGTGCATATTGCTGTTAAAGCGGCCGACTCCTGTTAAAGGTGACCCATTCCTTACGTGGAAGATTGCTACCAGGTGGGTGTTCTGTCATAGGTGTGATAGTGAATTATAATTGGTCTGGTCTTGGAGTATCTAGCCAGGGAGTGTTCCATGCCTGTAAGATGTTGAATAGGGAGCTGGAGAGTTTAGCAGCGTGTCGACAAAAGGGTCGGCGAGAGCGCAGTATCTGTCTGCCGAGCTGGTGTGATTCTTTGACAGTGTTATGCAGCAGGTGCTTGTTGTCCAACAGAGCCTTATTCACCAGTTTGTGTGTGTGATGTTCTCTCCGAAGCACTTCTGCAGGTGCAATGCCACGGGCCGCCCAGAGAAATTGCGGGCCCGGGGAGAATTTTGGAGTTACGGGCCCCTTTCACCAACTTCGTTTTCCAGAACCCCATACCCGGTGAAAGATGTTAAAGTTACAAGATGCAAAACGGCCATGCAACGCGTCAGCGACGCGGGGTGAATGGGAGCTGTATAATGTGTGTTGATGCAACTTAATGTGTGTTTTTGTTTGAATTATCCCTCTGTAGAGTGTTCATGGAGACTACCCAGGGGGTGGGTACGGCGCGAAGCACGGAACCCTTGCAATGTTCCCTTTCCAAAGTACATTTTCTCATTAAAATTTGATAGAAACAAATAGAAAATTGTAAGTGTTTCACTTTTTAATGATAGAGGTATGATAACATGTTTTTTAAAGTAAAATATAGCTAATGGTTTTAGTTTTGTTTGAAGTAATAACATATAAAGACTTTAGTTCCGTATGCATAAAAGAGTTAGACCGGGTTTAACTTTAGACCCGGTCTAAGATTAATTTTGTTTTCCAACAGAAAAGACATTCCTTTACACCGACACAAGGTATTTTGTATTTATTTTTTTAAATTTGCATTTTAATCTTTCAAATTTGATAATTACTTATGAAGAAAGTGTGAATAACTATCAATTTGAGCAAAACTAATTTTGAACTGCTTAAACCAGGTCTAATTAAACTGGTCTAACTTGTTGTGCTTTATAGACCTTAGTGTTCATGGAGAGTTCATATATGAAGCTGCGGGGGTGGGGCAGGCACGCAGCACGAAACCCTTGCATGTTCCACTTTCCAAAACATTACTGAGTCCATGTATATTTGAGAAACAATTTGAAATTGGTACGTAGGCCACTTTATTATAATTCATGACAACAGTTTAAAAAAAAAAATATTAATTGGTTTTGTGTAATTTATCAAACCAAGAGAGGCCCTGCATTGAATGTATTAACAAAAATGGGAAATTTTATGGGTTACAGGATTATTTTCTCAACGTAAGTAGGTCTCGTTGTCGAGATGGGGAAACGGGCCACCTGTATCCGCCAATGCTCCATCTCACTTCGATATCTCTGCCGCTCTCTCCACCCATCTCTCACTTTTTCTTCCCTCACGACTTTGGTCACAACCGCAAGGGGAACATTTATTGAAATAATCCACATTAAAACACAGTACTGAACAACAATTAAAAACATCTGGTACGGCAAACGCTTGAAAAGTAGTCCAACAGTCCATCTCAGCTAAGGCCTTTAAATTTTAAGCTCTAAATTGTCATTTTCCACCACACATCCGAGATCATTTTCGTTCCTCCTTAGTTTTTCTCTTCTTCCTTTCTGTTTTTTTTTCTTCTCATTTTTTATGTTGGAGATTAAGGCGTGCGCCCAGAAAGTCCAGGTAAGCCCACTGGGGCCGTATTTTTAAATTTATTTTTACAGGCCCCCTAGGACCCAGGGACAGGGGTAAAGGAACAAATGTGTGATCAACACTCCACCCGATCGGGCGACGCTGGGACGGGGGGTTTGGGTAACTTGCAAGCTGAAAGCACTGTAGAAACTCAGATGGAGTGGGACGAAGGCAGCCAGTAATGGTTTCTCATGGTCTCGTGAGTATTGTGTCCAGCTTCTTGTGTGAATGAATGCAGCTATTGCACAATGGGCAGGCATATTTCAGCAGGGGGCCACTGTTAGACCAGAAACCAGGGCCGGGTGGTGCGTATAGAGTGAATGGGCTAGCCACCCCATGAGATCCAGCAAGTGCACAGGAGGTTATTCCTCGAAGATACCTTTGTACAAAATGACTCGAGATGCTGCCAGGATAAAGTAAGGCCTGCCGATCAAGCTTCAACCGCCCAGATAGTTGGTGTAGGATTGTTGGGCAGAGGCGCTCATTGAGGGTGATTGAAGCTGGCGATGGAGCCTCTTTGTGTTGAGATGGAAGCAGAGCGGTGGTCTTGGCTTAATCAGCTGCGTCTCAGGTCTTGAGATATGCTGGCAAGTAGCGGCAATATGCTGCAAGTAAGTGTACTTTCTACTCAGTCCAGCTTCTGTCCGAGTGAAGAAATGCAAGATCGTCGCTAAGCCATATCGTATTAGATGTTGTGGTGAAAAAATCGGGAGCCCAGTACTGATCCTGGGGACGACTACGTTCCTCACGGACACGATGAAGTCGACTGCTCTGCCCATCACTGGTATTAAGAACCAAGCTACGGTTGCAAGCAGGTGCATATTATGAATTGTACAAGGTGATGAAATGGGATGGATCCTGAGAAGCTTGAGTGTCAATCCCTGGTGACACACAGTGTCATATGCTGCAGTAATGGTCCATCAAGATGACGCCTGCTTACGAAGGTTTTCAAAAGCTTATATCAATATCATTTGTGAGTTTTACAATCTGATGGACCGTTGCGTGCTTGCAGCAACGACGGAAATCTTCTTGTTCGTCAGGCCAAGATGGGGTTCGACGACATGCTCCAGCCGGGCCAGGATCAGCCTCGTCAAGGAGTTTGAAGAAAATACGCAGTAGTGAATGGGGCAGAGTCTTGGGTTGTCAACAGCTGGGGTGGTTTGGGGCGTGCACGATGATGCAGACCTCTTCCAGCTTTGGTAAGGAGGGTCTGGTAAGAAACATGTTTAGAACTCCTGGAGCCATAATTTTTTTTCAAGACATCATGGGCCGCAGTGCATCACAAACTCCGGTGGTTAATTATCAAGGCCCTGGGCCTTTCCACTCTTTAGTTGTTGGCTGATAGCAGATGTAAGCTCCTCTAGTGAGAAGGGTGTGAAATGAAAGTCCACGCCACGGGCTTAACGAAGTTTGTGATCTCTTTTTTTAATAGAGAGCGTTTGATCCTTTTCAATGTCCTTGGAGCGACCATTTGCGAGGAGGTTGCTCAGCTATTGAGTTGGCGACAAGGACAATTTAGTTGGTTGGCGATGGTTAAATAAGAAGATGTAGGGGACAATTAATCAGCTTTGCTTTTGACAACATAGTTTACATCACTGACCTTGGATTTAACCTCATACGGACCACGTATTAGATGCAATGGAGTCCAGGATTGGAAAAATACAAAAACTTTATCCACTTTTCAAACACTCTCTCCCTGGCTTTTTATCATACAGTGTTTCATTTTGACTTGACTGTACTTCAAATTGTCCTAGCAAAATTTACCATTGCCCCTTGTTAGTCTGAATTGAATCCAGATACAGTAGTCAAGAGGTTCAATTCACTGTCAGGGTTGTAACACTTTTCTTTGCGAAGTTGTAACGGCACTCGGACTTGATGTCCAAATACTAATTCAAACGGGCTGAATCCTAGTGATTCTTGGACCGCTTCCCTAGCAGCACACAATAGGAGATGTACTCACTCATCCCAATCCTCGTGGATATTCGAACAAAATGTTTTTCATCATATCTTGAGGGTTTGCTGGAACCCTTTTCAGTGCCCATTGTTACTGGCCATGATATGCGAAGATTATTTTTTTTTTTTAAATTGTGAAATCCCTAATCAGCATAAGTTGCTGAAATAGTCCGGACACGAAATTAGAACCTTGATCTGATTGGATTGACTTGGGTAGGCCAACAAGTGTAAAGAACTAAGTTAGTGCTTTAACAATAGGGGGCTTTGATATTTTAATGGTTGGCTTTCTGAGGCGGGTTGGTTGATGCACACATTATAGTCAACAAACTGGTTCCTGACTGGTTTTTGGCCAAGGCCTACCAATCCAATGTAATTTACTGAATGCTCCTCAAATGCTGGAATTGGTTTCAGTGGAGCTGGTGGGATTTTCTTGGCTTTCCTACCACCTGACATGTATGACATGATTTGCAAATTCAGTAACATCTTTCCTGAGTGTGGGCCACCAAAAAATGATTCAAACTTCTATCATGAGTCTTACTAATCCACCAAGTGTCCAGCCATTGGTTATCATGTGCAAGCTGATTACCTCTTTCTGATAAATTAGAGGTGGTAAGGGTACCAATATTTGATGTAAATCTCCAGTATCTTCAGCCGAAACATCTGGCGGTCTATATTTTCTCAATAATGCCATTTCTTCAAAAAGCAAACAGGAAAAATATTTTGAGCTTACTGTTTTAGTAGGGAGCTAGATAAGAAATGTATGCACTTAATTTAGGAGAGGGTAGCTCAACTGTTTTAGAATAATATGAACCCAAGGAACAATTGTGATATGGGCCAATATTGTATTTCTGGTCGAAGGGCCCCTGGAGATTGGTTTTTTTCGCCAAATTCTCAAATGGCGCCAAAAATCACATTATTCACAACAGCCTATTAGGATTTTTCGTAAGGCGCGTAGGAACAAACAAAATAATACGCGTTTTGGATAATAAAATGGCATGTTAAAAAAAGCAACCTCAAGATTATTAAATGGTATTACAATATGTTAACATGTTCAAATCCAAGATGGCGGCCAAAATGGCCGCCAAAACCCAACTTTTCACCAATCTACAAAAATTGGCCAATTATTATTGACTCTTATTGCCATAAATCAAAATTCATGCAGTCCAATGTATCAATCAATTAATTAATTAAGAGTACTGACCACATAAAATTAGATTCTGAAAGTTTAATATGGTGTAATAATGCTGGAAAATTCAAAATGGCCGCTCAATTAAGGCTACTGAAAGGTGAAAACACCATTAGAAATTGCCATTATATTTAGTACGTAGGATATAGGAAATTGCCACAACTAAAAATGCAATCTATTATAATAGTTGGTTTAGTAACCTCTACATATAGAAAGGGCCATACAACTAACGAACTAATGCAATATCTCATTCATAACAGTTGGGGTTATCCATGTGTTACCAAGCCTTTTGTGACACGTTTAAAAAGGGGGGGGGGGGTGGTGACCACCCCCCCTCGAGAAGTTGTTATAAAGCACCCAATGCTTATGATTTTGATACATGGATAGGTAGGGTCCCCCCTACTTTCCATGGAAATAAGTACCCAAACATACCTAGATGGTAAATGAAATTTTAAAACTACTTGGAGAAATTTTATTGTAATATTAAATGTTATATATTTATAAATTTCTTTCTGGAATGGCCAGCGCACGACAGGGTTTGTTGAAAAAAAAAAAAAAAAAAAAACCATGGCCGCTGCCGGATTCGAAACGGCGACCTTCGTATTACATGCACGACGCTCTAAAAAAAAGACTGAGCTATCAAGCAGGGTTGGTTAGAGAGCGATAGAGTATCATCTATAGGTGTTAGGTTGCGAAAGGTTTGTCCTCTCGCTTTCCTAGAGGATTAGCATCCGTATGGTGTCACAATGACGCCATGAAGTCCGCGAGTGGCGCAAAATTGGCATTTTCCACAGTACAAATAGGTGAAAAATTCAATTTTGCTCTAAAAAACGTAGAAGTATCGGATTTCATGCGGTTTCAGTTCTAAAGGATGGCAATTGGCTAGTTTAATAACTAGAGTTTTAGAGCCTAATGGGCCAATGTATTTTCAAAAATGCCACCACTAAAATCCTTGGGTGGCAACCCCCCCGCCCTACCCTTCGGACTTTGCCGGCATACCCTAACCCCGGTGAAGGTGCTGCCTTCAAATTTTGGGTCTCTAAATGGAACGGAAAGGATGAGAGAACGATTACCTGGAAGATTTTTTACGAAAGCTTTTTAGCTTTTAGCGCCACCGGAGCGAAAGTTCATCGGGAACCACACACCCCCCCGTGTAAAGACGAGAGGTTAGCATCTTATTTGCGTCACACTACGTGTCTTGGCCAAGGCCCTCTTATAATTAATAGTTATATCTCTTTCTAGGCAGATATGAATCCCAAGGGAACAAATAGAATGTGTACCACAAATTCTATCACGGGCAAAAAGAATGATTGTTTGCCAAATTCAGGTCACGTAATTCAGTATAACCAAATTAGGGGTAAGCAACAGTGTCAAGGTAATTAGAGCCGATGTAGGTATATCCGGCAGTGGCTCATAATCTAAACCGAGGGTCAGGTACTATAGGCAGGGCTCTTTCAGTAATAGGGT
>JAMKCH010002921.1:0-39690 GCA_023653785.1 Ophioderma brevispina | reverse complement strand
CGTCAAGTGGGTCGTTGTGGTTCCTTCTTATCTCTTTCTTCCATGGTATGACCATAGAGGTAATGGTATGACGCATATTTCTGGCAGAATCTATGACGAAACGAAACTCAATGCACTGCACGCGAGGATTAAGTAAATGATACAAACCGGGAAAGTGCATTAGACAATATAGGATTGTGTTACAGGATTAATTACTGAAAATAAAAATTGTCATTACGTGATATAACGTGATACACCCCCTCAGAGGAACTAATCAAATATATACCATGTCTCTGATTTGCTATATAACCCTATCAATAGAACCATTAGGCCCCCTGATGGAGTTATTATCCTACTATAATGAACCAATAAAATCGGACTGTTATAGGCCTTTACATGTACAAAACACACTGCAGTTCTAGTTCATAATATCATTTAACCTCTTACCAGTCGTTTATGATCCTGGTCCATTTTCTCCAACCTCACCCTCTTCAGGTGCTGTTGGAACTCGTTGAATTCTTTCAGTGTACATTTTACCTATAGCCAAAGTATGCATAATTATAGTTATGTTAAACAAACCTCAACAATACACGTACACTCTAAATTTCAAGGATTTTAAAAGTTAGGGATCAAGACCCCTTGATGTATACCCCATTCAGTTTATAGCTTCATGATTACCTGCCCAAACAAACACCTTTGTCTTTTATATTGCCTAGACTTACACATGGTGTACAACATATGGTAAGTTTCAGAAATGCAGCCCGAATACTGTTTTTTTTGTGCTACAAGTACAAGCCTTCAATTTCGTTTTCGTTCATTCAAATTCATTTAGAAGCTTTCGGTTTAACATAAACCCTTTGATTTTGGAATAATGTGTAATCAACTTCATGTGAAGTTATGATGGCCTTATACGATATGCATGGCTTGAATTCGATTGTCTGTTTCACAGGGTAAATGAGAAAAAAGTAGCTCTCTTCTGATACCAAAATGTTGACCACATCCGGTAAAATATGGGTTCCCTGAGGACAAGGCTATTAGCGATCGGATCATGGACCTTTAAACTAATCATTGCATCTTTTAAGCAAGCTAAATTTGATTTGGGGTTAAACATTGTGGGTCTTTTCTAAGATTTGCCAAACAGATTGCACATTTATTACTTTTGTTAAAGAGACACGAGGACATTTCCGGAAAGACGCGCCCAAGTTTTTTCGAACCCAGTGTATAGAAGTATAATGTCCGCCGTACTAATAGTCCGGCTACAACAGTAAAGAATATAGGGCACTAGTTTCACGCTTTATTCCGTTACCGTCTATAAGGGCCCGGACTGTGGCTCCCGACGGACTATATCTGCATTCACACCAGGTTTTTGCATATTGGAATGCCTATAGCTTTTCCAGGCCCAATTTCGCACTTTTATCAACAAAAAATAATTTGGCAATCAATTTCGCACGTTTTGGCTTTGTGGTCCAAATCCTAAGTACAATTTCGTATTATCAGAACTCTATTCCATTTTTCGTCAATCAATGTCGCTGTATATACAGCGTAACATTTAGCCCATAGTAATGTAAGTTCGTCTTTATGCTATAGCATGCTATCAGTTTCGCCTTTTCGCATTTATTTCGAAAAATCATGATCTTTTTTTCGCTATACATAAACAAGAACGGTGCGAAACAATGTAGGGTTGATTTTCAATTTCGTGGATTGTTATTCTAATTGGCGATTATGCATTCAATTACCTTACGTTATGGACCTATAATATAGGGCCTACGTTTATGTCTAGACCTACAATGCCAAAAAAATCAGTAAAACGACATTCCTGATTATATCTATTTTGGTAAACATGTCAAAACAATTTTTTTTTTTTTTTTAAATTGTAACTTTTTTTTTTATTACGGTACAAATTCATCAGCTTTCACAAAAGGATCAATACATCAAATTATCATTACATAATACAAATATTTGACATGAGCTGAATCTCTCTGCGGGTCACTATATATAAAATCAGAATATACCGATTTTTTACAAAAATAAAACGTCAACACACACACACAAAGAACAAAGACAAACAGGGAAACATACAAACAAGAAAACAAAAACAGTTTATCACAATTTAAGCATGGCAGGAGAAAAAAACTCTTACGTAAACTACACTTACTAAATGTTCACATGAATCACTCAAATAATTTTTTCCAAACTTGCCACTTAGACTTGTATTGCTTGAAATTTAAATTGGTTAAGTAAATATACCGTTCCAGTTTGAAAAAGGTTTCAATTTCATTTCTCAAAGCAGTGAAAGAAATATTTTTATTTTGGCATCTCTTTCGATAGATATAGAATTTGGTTATCAAAATGATTAAATTTAGAGCCTGATACTTTTGTTCAGTGACCAATCCAAATAATATTTGAATTTGACTTAAGTTGACGGGAATACCAAGTTTGCTTAGAATCCAGTTTTGTAGTTCTAACCATAAATGTTTAACTGATTTGCACTCTGTCAGAAGATGTTCGATGGTTTCTGATTTTTCACTGCAGAAAGTACATAAATCATTATTTCTTCTAAAAACAAAGTTTAAGAAATTCCATATCTTCATATAAACAGGACAAAATTAATAATTCCCCCTGACAAAGGTACATTTTTCTGGAAAAGTTAGGCTCTTTAACCTGCTACAAAAATGTAAAATGTACACTGCAATGTTACACATTTAATGCGCAAAAACAAAATCACACAAAAGTTAACCTTCTCCCTGAAATGACCTCATTTATTAAATTTGATGACAAATTAAAAATAACACTTTCGTGTATTGAGATTTACAATAGAGAAATATACCGACATGTCAAGTACAGCACAGGAATACCACAGACACTCGGTTTTGGTGCCAATGGATAGCTATCGTCATATGCTTTCCATTGCTACCAAAATGAGTACCAACATGCTCTTTACATTTAGTAACTTTACATGGCTCGTATACTCCTTTTTAAAACTTAATGTTTTTTTACTTTGCCAACGTTTTTTTGGTATATTATCTCATGCATGATCAGTCAGCATTTGTATCTTACCTTTCCATCTGGCGTCACGAATCCACCGCGGACAAGACGTTCAAATGTATCGGGATGCCAGTAATGATTCTTGAGATGAGGATCGTGAAGACTTTTGTAATTGGAATCAATTCCTTGAGCGCTGGGGTCAAATTCTAGCCCACTGGGTGTAGGATGAAGCTTTAAAGAGAGAAGGCGAGACTACTTTTAATAAGGGAGAGGTCATTATTTGGGAATGGAGGATTTGAAGGGAATTCCTTTTGTTGAGAGAGAGGGGGAATATCAACATCCATGAATGGAGATATTTCATAAAATCAGGGGATTTTTTTTGAACGGACGCGAAGTGGGCCTTGCATCAACAGAGAAAGAAATGTGCGCAAATGGGGGGGGGGGGGGTACCCCAGTTTGGTTTGCCAAAAAACCTACATGAAGTCAGATCTTGCTTTAAACGTTCAATTATACCGTTTGGGGGATAATTGTTCTTGTGCACCCACCTCATAAAACCTGCGCACGCCACTGGCTTTGAACCAATCAGGGACAGGGATCAGATAAAACATTCGCCCAGTAGGCCTACATGCAGATTTCAATACTGATACGAGTATAATTATATCACTTGTGATTTTCATTTTAAAATTAAAGATAAGCCATGCAGACATATCCTAGTTGGGTGGGGCTTGAGAGGGGCATGAATTGGAAGTGACGGCGCAGGATGGACCAGCGGCTCAGGGTCAACCTATATCAAGGAGTCATTCAGTGAAAGGTTTTATCTCAAAGAGGGGCTCTTTCAGTGCAGAGGACCAAAAAAGACCAGGAAGAAAAAGTAAAATTGTTAACAAATTACTCATTTTAGTATATTTTGAAGACAACGAGTCAAGAAATTTATGATTTAAAAAATAGTGAATTTTGAAAATTTGGACACATATTTTTTTTACAAAAAAACGAGGTCATTCGGCAAGGGATGTTCCTCATTTCGGGTATTTTAGTAATTATTTGAAAAGGGGTCATTTGAGATTCGGGTAATAGCAAAACAAATCAGGAAAGAAGACGTTTTATAGAACGTCACATGCGTATAGTGGTTTTAATTGGTTGTGCAAGTTGTCGTATAGTGCTCGTTCATAAAATATGTTAAATATTACAACGTTGAACCAACCAATTATAACCAAATACTGCAAACAACGTCATCTTTCCTGATTTGCCCACTGCCAAGCATAGCTGTCATGACAGTGAGTTGGATAATGTACTAGCCAAACATCCCCGTCACCCATTTTTACGATCGTATTTCAGTTTGAAATTTCAATTTGAAAAGGATTCCATGATTTAGCCAATGAGTTAAAGTCAAAAGAGACTCCAATCTGATTGACGATGTTGACACAAAAGAACAAATACATCATTACATGAATAACAAACAATCCAAATAATCAAGTATTTTTTAAAAAGATTTACATTAGCCCTTACCGTTTGACAGAGATCTGTTGTAAACAAGACAATTTTCCCTCTTGGGGCTGGTATCATGGGAAACTTGCTGTTTATTGGGGTGTTGAGCATCCATCTTGGTAAGGGAGGAAGTTCTAATGCTGGGCTCTCATCCCCTCTCAAAGAAAAAGCTGTCCTTCGATTTCGTCTTGTTGAACCATGTCCGTGTCGCTTGGTACCAGCGTGTCTTCGGATCGGATATCGGCCATGATACCGAATGAGCTTGGGCTCAATTTGTCATGATGACACTTCTAGTCAGTTTCATTGGAAATATAGTCTGTTTTTTTTCCTAGAAGTTTCCCACGGTTTAAAGCGCCCAAAGGCGCCCTTACCCTTCCTTCGGAGCCCTTTCCACCTTTTTGTTCGACAGGGCTCCCGTGTCTTTCAGGGGATAAATCCAGCTTCATTCGAATGTATCCAACAAAATAAATGTTTATGTCGCTGCGATACGCCTTGCTTGAGAGAGAGCGCGTTCGTTGACTAGGTAACATTAATGGCGCGACGCACTCCAACGCAAAGCCCCTATTAAGGGTGCAACAACATTACGCCTCCCTCGACTTTGTTATAGAAAATTCGTGTTCTATCTTGGGGGTAGCCTAGTACCTTGCGTGATGCATTTCAATTATTTACACAAAAAACACATATAAAGTACACTTATTCCATTGCGATCCTAGAAAAAACACCATAAGAAAAGTTAGGATTACACATGAAGGTGAAAGAACTGAAATTGGCCTATATTTAGAAAAAAAAAGGCCACAAAAGGAAAAATAGTATAATTATGCTACCCCAATCACCGCCAAAGCTACTGACCAGCTGAGTAACATCAGAAAACCCCAACCATACATATTGCACATGAAACAATTTATGAATTCATAATATAATGCAAATGAAAAAAATTATGAATTTCCATAATGTAATTGAACACAAGTTATTCTAAAAAAAACTGGCCTCGATGGATATAGAGAATATGAACACCTTAATGGTAGCATCTATAAAGAAAGGATTCTCAACTTTGTCCGAGAGTGTTCTCAGAGATGGCTCTATCTCGAGTTCGATTTTTGTACATTGGTGGGGGTTATATACCATGCCATGGGGCAACTTAATCGGACATTCATTTTTTCAAAACTATTAAGTTACTATGGTAATAAACAGGAAAAACGGGTCGGTTGCTAGCTGATGGAAGCGCGTCGCTGATGCATTATGGGTTAAACATTATGTCGCTATGGCTGTGCATAGCAACTCGCCGGCGCAGACTTTGCGTGCTGTGACAACGTACAAGCGGCGGTTGCTATAGGAGAAGAGGAGTGGTGGCTGTACGCGTTACGCCTGCATATTTTGTTGCGGGTGACCCCCCCGGGAAATCAAGCTTTTCACTTCGGTTGTTGTTGCTGCATCGGGATCCGGGACGGTCATAATACTTTTCATGCACGGGAGAGTTCGAGAATCAAAAATTAGGAGGACTTTTAGGAGGGCTGTTTAACTTTCGATCTTCAACTCCTTGCCCGACAGACATGTGAGGACGCGCAGTGAGTTTAATTACAAAATGTTAACCTTATGGAAATTTACGGGGTGCAATATTGATGTTTCATTTGGAAGTAACACTGGGCCTGTACTTGCACTGGATATGACTGGATCTACAAGGACTTGAGGAATTCTGATGGAGTGAGAGTGGGTTTGTGTGTGGTGTGCGAGAGAGAGAGATAGAGAGAGCGGAGGGAAAGGGAGAGAGAGAGAGAGTGGGGTAGGGAAGAGACAACGATTAAGGAACGTGTTGGACAGTGTGTCTCGGGTGTGTGTTTCGGGTTTCATGGATCGTGGTCCTTTCCCATAGTATGTCACCGTGTCATTAGGTCTTCGTTTCAGTGATCGCTCCGCTCCCCCCCCCCCCCCGCGGGGGGGGGTGTGGGGTAACCTGTACATGAGCCCGGTAACCACCCGAGTTAACGAGGGTTCCGGCGGTGACGCTATAATGAGACAGAACGAATAAAGTGGTAAACTATCTCACTGAGACAGATCGGTTCAAAATGCATGGATACCATATCCGAGACCAGAACTTTTTAAATAGACAAACCTCTATCCGAGACCCGGGGCTAATAATATTACCATTTACCACTCCCTTATGCTTCCCATTGAGCTATTTTATGGCCTTTTTTGTTCGTTCTGGACATGATATCACACAAAACTCATCATGTTCTAAACATATTCCTCCTGCTGTTTTTATCTTGATCTAAAACTGAAAGTAAATTTGATACCTATGTGAGACTGACAGAGAATCGGTTGAATTTGATACCCTAATTGCCAGTCTCTAGACCTGCCCCAGTGGTTACCACCCGACCAAATACCCAATTAACTCTTAACCTCCACCCCCCCCCCCCACCCGGGCCTTTTTCTCAACTATGGGGGCCCTCAGATGAAATCAGCGATTTCTTTCTTCGAAGGCAAACGCTATTCGCCAGACTAGTCTGCGGAATTAACTGTTGTGAAATCTAATTACCCCGGACAAACTGGACTTAAAATATTTCTCTTTTACTTAAAATAATATTGAAAAAAGCTTGTGAAATATCATAATATGAATATTCAATAATAACATTATACAAATAAAAATATTTTTAAGTAAAATTTGATCGGCGGCCGTAGACACTAGGGCTGAGTGATGAGTGGATGGGTGGAATGATAAGTGTACTTTTAATAGGCCTACATTAACTAGTAGCATAATCACAGAACTCGAAGTGAAGCCGATAGATCAAGAACATAAGTAAAGTCTGGATAGGAAGGTCTCCTGATATAGTGCTGAGGTGAAAAGGGGGCCCGAAACGCTAACATCGTCTGCGTAGATAAGGAGAGGCTCCGGTACGCAACTCAGAACAAGCAAGTCACCGAAGCACGACGCCACTGTTGCGCACCGAGCCTCCTTTCCCTCGCCCCGGATTAGTGAGGAAAAATTTCCTCCAATCATATTCAGGGGGGGGGGAAAAAAGGGTGACTTAAGCGCGACATGGTGCCGTAGTCCCCGCGCGCGTGGAATGTTTTTTGCAGTCCCATATGAAAACAAAAAATGGCTGACGGCGTGCGTATTGTTTCAATGTCGCCCTAAAAACGTACGGCGCTCCGCAAATATGTAATCGCTGCGTCCTTGATCAAATACATATTGTTAACACATTGTTTTCAAGTTTCCTTTATTGTTTGTCTGTCTTGTTTTCATTTTTGTACCAAACAAACAAACAGTTGAAGTTAATTCTTTTCTCCACATTTTTCTTTCCCCGTTAATTTGGTTCTTACTGCTTCTTGAGGATTTACACGTCTTTTAAAGATCTGCATTTCAAAAAATAGCACAATCAACAAGATAAGACTCAACAAGAAATACCACTGAAATAAGAACAAAATGAGTCGTTTTAAATCGAGAAAATTGTGAATTTGTGAAAATAAGGGAAGCAAAAAATCAATCACCATTGAAAACCAAAGCATATCCAAAATAAGTAAAAAAGAAAAAATCAATATGTATAGCTATCACAATATATCCCTTTTCCTTTTTCCCCTACTGAACACAAACTATCAGGAACTTTTAAAAACTTATTTCTTTATTCTCTTTTCTAAGCTATCAGTGATTTGAAAATATTTGAATTTGCAGGCCTAGCTTTCAAAGTGAAGGATACATCTGTAGAATTATCCTATTACCTTTTCCAACTGACGAATTGACAAAAAGGAAGAAACGGCATTGTTCCAAAATACGATTCCCCATTCAATTCCGTGTTGTAGAAAGTGTCGGAACGGACAGTAATGACTAAAATTCTCCGATTCTGTCCTTATTAGTTGCTTCTGGTCTTATCATTGCAAGGTATGTTAGGATACCTGTACTGTTACATACATGCAAACATTCTTATTTTTGATGATTTTTTCGATTTTCTGATTTATCACTCAACTGATAGTGTCTTTAACTGATTTTTTTGCCACCTTGAATATTTAATAAAAAGAAACAAAAAGAGAGAAGAAATTAAGAGTAATGAAAAAACGAATGGTAAAAAAACAAAGAACGAGAAAGATATAATAAATAAGAACTAAACGAGAGCAAGAAAACGCAATAAATTAAAAAAAATCATTTAAAGCTGAAAACAATCCTATAGGCACGATCAATATAGATCTGACTCAAAAAAAATCATGTGCTTTTTACCCATTGTGTCAAAATTTCTTTGTGAATTGCCTATTACAAAACGTTGGTTTGATCTTACCATTTTATTTTTCTAATTGGGTTTATGCACGAGTAATTTCAGGAACAAAACTTTCTAAAGTTCTAAATATAACCAATGCTGAACATGAATATCAAGGAACAAACTTCTCAAAGTTATATAAACCCCCATGAATGAACAGAAAGGACTATTCATTTGGGTGTGTGGGTTTTATTTGTTTATATATTTTATGGGCTAGTCGTTTTCTTTGTATTTGGTCTGCTGGTTCATACTCAGTTGTGTCTGAAGTTTTCCGTTGTTTGTAATTTGATAGTTTGAGTTTTTGAATAAAACACAATAAACTACGACGGGAAAAAAGAGAAAAAAAAAAAAATAGGGGCAGCGGTCCCAAATAGGTCGTCCAGATACAGTAGGTTCTCGACATAGAAGACCACCACCCCATATCAATGGACCACACACAACACCATCACAAGTGCCCCGGCCATAACCCCCGGACCACATCTCAACACCCCCCCCCAAAGGGGACACCCACACTCCCAATAACATCCCATATCCGCCGGAGACCAAACCTCTACCCACAGACCCACCACACCTACCCCGGAACAACAAACCAAACCAGTTACCACACCACCTCACCCCAGACCACAGCCCCTATACCCAGAGCCCACATCCCCATAAATCCGGGACCACACCCATACCTCTGAACCATACCACGGACCATACCCTCACACCCACAGACACACCCCCTTCCCTGGGCAACACACCCATACTGCCAGCCCTCACACCCCATATCACCGGAACCCACCCACCACACCCTTCCGCATTGTCAGCCCTATGCAATACCCAGAACTTAAACCTCCAATACCTCCAGACCACACCACTAGGGACTACATCGCCACACCCCGGAACCACACCCAACACCCACAGACCACAACCCCCAACACGCACACCCAAACCCAGGAACCACACCCAACACCCACCAGACCCACCCAACACCCAAAGACCACACCCAACACCCACAGACCAAACCCAACACCCACAGACCAAACAAAAAACCCACAGACCAAATCCCCACACACCACAACCCAAACCGACAGACCACACCCCATACCGCCAGACCACAACCCCCATACCACCAGACCACACCCAACACACACCGACCACACCAACACCCCCACAACCCCATACGCCAGACACAACCCCATACCGCCAGGACCACACCCCATACCGCCAGACAACAACCCCATACGCCACACAGACCACAAATCCAATACCCCAGACCACAACACCATACCGCCAGACCACCAACCCCTACCACCAGACACACCCCCCTAACGCCAGACCATACCCCTGACCACACACACCCCATACCCGCCACCCCCCATAACCCCTGACCACACCCCATACCCCTGACCACACCCCCCATTACCCCCCCAAACCCATACCCTGACATTACCCCTGACCACACCCCCACCCCCAGACCCCTGAACCACCACCCAATACCCCTGACCACACCCACATACCACACCTCAGCACACACACCCACAGACCACAACACACCTGGACCATAACCACGGACAACACCAAGACCACACCCCACCAGACCATGGAAACACCCATACTTCAAGAACCACCCCCCCATACCACACCCAAATCAATCAGATCGAGCCACCAAGATTCAGCACTGTGTGACGTACAGATCTCCAGATATTTTGTTCACAAGTGTCAATGAAAATCATGAAAATAGGTCAAATATGCTAATTAATTATGAAAATTAGGTACTTACAATGCATATATACATGTTGTTAAATCGAATCAGTTCGAGAATCTGTAGCCCCGCCCCCTTCCACCAAGTTTCGCCAGTATGAACATACGGATCTCCAGGTATTTTTGTTAACAATAAAAGTGTCAATAAAACTTCATGAAAATAGGTAAAAATATGCTATTAAATTAGCAATTAGGTACTTAACAATGCATATCTGATAATGGTTAAAATGAATTCAGTTCGAGAATCGGTAGCCCCACACCCTTTCCACCACCCCCCCCCCCTAGTTCAGCCTGTGTGACGTACAGATCTTCCCGATATTTATGTTCACAAAAAAGTGTCATATGGAAAATCATGAAAATAGGTAAAAATATGCTAATTATGCAAATTAGGTAATAGAATGCATATATAACTGATGTAAATCTAATCAGTTGAGAATATGTAGACCCGCACCCTTCCACCCAGTTTCAGCCCTGTGTGACATCGATATCCAGATATTTTGTTCACAAGAAATGCTCACGCGCCGCCGCAGCCGACACCGCCGCCAACACGGATCATGCTGCCATTAAGGCTTTTCTCGCGGACGACCTAAAAATTAGGTTTGGGGACCGGAAGATTTGGATCAGCATAAAATTTCCATAGAGAAACACTGTTCAAAATTGCTTTTACTCAAAAATGCCATCGACAAGTTGCTTTGAAAAAAGGAACCAGTCTACACATGTTAAAGACACAATGGGGAGTGATGCTTAGCAGAACTATGAAGTCAGCGTGCTTATAGCGCAGCGTTAAAATTGCAGTTGTTGATTCAAAGAGGGGTTTGGCACACTGCCCGTATACAAAAAAATGCCACATTGCAAAATATTTGAACTTGGTGAGGTCACTGAATTGATATAAGGGGAAAAAAAGGGGTATTTTTTGCTTTTTTTAAGTTTTTTATTTATTTTCTTGGTATATGTGATAAGAAAATACAAAATTATGAATTCTTCTAGAGAATGCGACCAAAAAAGAGTAATACAAGATTTCGTCGGCCCCATCACATACTGATCTTAATGACATTTTTGATTTTTTTGAGATATTTTGCATTAGTCTTATAATTGTGGTCTATACATGCCACAACGTTTACAATCTTGAAAGTGAGCAATTAGTGAGATTTAATTAAGAATTTTGATCATAAGCTCAAATCTGAAACGCGATTCACATACGTCTTTATGTTCATTTACATCGTAATTTCAATAGGATAAATTAAGTTGTTTCGTAACACAAGCTGTTTACGCTTTTCACATACAAATCTATGTGCGTCGTATATGCTTCGTGCGTGAACTATTTCGTTTTTCACATGTGATCTATCTAAACGTATTGAAATATAACGATGAAATTAGCGTCGTATGTTAAAATACAACCTTGTTTTTGGTTTCACACATACAGACTATGACTTTGTAGCTTTATATTAGGAATATAATTGCAATTTCAAAAACTCAGCAAGGTTAAAAACTTAAACTTCAGAATGTTTTCTTCATAATGCAAAATTAAAAAGTAATTGTAATGTTAATTCCATAGTACACAACATGAAATCTCCCGGTAGAATTTCAATGGCGATTTTCTCGAAAACGCATTTCATCAGATAAGTATATAGTATGTGATGTGGGCAACGTGTGACACACATACATACACTTCACTTAGAAAAAACAGCGATCTACAAACTTTCACCCATTTTTTTAGGAGATGAGGCTTTGGCCAGTTTGTTACTTGCAAGTTTTACATTCATGTACAACAACTGCTTTATTTTAATTCAAATTAGTCCAGAAATTGTCTTTTATATAAATATCATAAATATCTTTGTACTTTTTGCACCTAAAAATTCTTGTAATCTTTTCCTAAATAAAAAAAAAATTAAAAGTTTGCAACAAATCCTGATTTTTAGCATGAGCGACCTCATCAAAGACATCTCTGCACTCAGATAAACACTGGTCATTGAATAAATCCTTGATGACCTACCTCATCAAAGGACATCTCTGCACTCAGATAACACTGGTCATTGAATAATCCTTGATGACTACCTCACAAAGACATCTCTGCCTCAGAGAATCAACTGGTCCATTGCATAAATCCTTGATGCCCTGCAAATCCAAGATCTGGTCCCCGATAGCAACGCCAATGCGGTGGTTTAGCTATGGAAGATAATACAAATTATCATGGGGGTAAGTCCTTTTTAACCCTAACCAGGACAGGGTCGTTTTGCCGACCGACGGCCCAAAGCAAACGAATGGCAATTATTTTTATTTTTAACGGCTCCAGATGGCAACGAGGAGCCAAAATTTTGCGTTTATTGCATTCGCGTTTTTCCCGGAAAGGAATAAAGTAAGAGTAAGTCAATAACGCCCAGATGCAACGAAAAACATCGCGTCATTTCCCGGAAGACGGCCAGATGCAACGATAAAACATCGCGTCATTTTCCCGGGAAGAGCGGCCCAGATGCAACGAGGAACATCGCGCCATTTCCGAAGACGTCTCAGATGCAACGAGGGAAACATCGCCGTGCGGAATGCAATGAGAACAGTGAATAATAAATAAAACACAGAAAAATTGGATGCTTACTTCACACTGATTTGCATGAAATTTGTAGCATATAGTCGCCAGTCTTGAGTGGACGCTATTACGCTACGTTCATAGTCGTGCGTGGCGCTATACGCTACGTCATTGCTCCGGTTTAAGTCATGAATGCGTTTATGCATAATTTAAACAGTGCCTTATCGAAAATGGTGGCGCTATCACCATCGAAGGTCTAGGGGCATTTGTACAACAGTGTCATACACGCCTATGAGAAGCATTGCGCCTTATGCGGGCAAACGTCCGAAATGCAGTGACAAGCATCACATTCATTCCTGAGAAGGACGTCCCAGGTGGCAACGAGGAACATCACGTCTTTTTCCGGGAAGACGAGCCCAGATGCACCGAGGAAAATAGCGTTCATTTTCCGTAAAGACGGCCAGATGCACGGAGGAACATCGCCTCATTTTCGGTAAGAAACTATAAGAAAAAAAAAATAAAAAAAACGGCAGATGCAAATGAGGTTCCAATGCGAGTCATTTTCGCGACAAAAACTAGTTGTTGACGGCAGAGATGCAACGAAGAAACAATTTTCCGACCGGTTACGCACGTTTTCGTGGCTCTCATTGCATCTCGGCGGTTAGGGATAAATGAAATAGCAACTAACTCATAAACACAACCACACATTTACCTGACAACATGTACGACTGGCAGTAACTACTCCTATCGAATGTGAGTATGTCTATCCACAGACTCATAGAAAAAAAATCTGAATTGGTTTCAGTACGGTAGTTTTTTCTGTTTTGCTATGTCATGCCACGGCAATGCCTGCTTTGGCATAAATATAATGTGTGGCAAGAAACCTGGCATGCCAATACATAAACAACAGAGGACCTTCCATTATTGATTGGGGTGAGAAACTCTCCTTGACTGCTTCCTTTGTTTGCTGTCAATAATTAACACAGGAAGCTTCTGAAACAAACTGTGTGCACAATTTCCATTTCTCTTGATTTTCATGATATTGAGCATTCAAAAAATTGTTTGAAGGATGTCAATTTGGATTATGATGGTTTGGATCATTGTCGAGTGATTCTAGGTAAGTGGACTCATGTTATTTATTGTATTGGAAGGATGAGCATGGAAACAATTTGGACCATTTGGTGTCCACACCTCAAGCCTGGAAAAAGTGTGGAAACTGGGAACTTGGTTCCTGGGAAAATCTTACTATTTTGCGGCAAATTTTTCTCTGTAAATAAAAGAAAACAAAGAAATCTGAAGGGAAATGTGCAATCTATGGAGGGAAAGTTTGAATTGTGTTCCTGGGAAATTTGCATTTTTTCCAGCCCTGTCCACATCTGTCAATGGATCTGGTACAGTGGTTTCAATAAACCTTCCTCGGTTTGTGGGTTATATACCTAACACAGATTGATCGGTAGGCAGTAACAGCAAAAAACCATTTCTTAAGTCAAAGAAGTACGAACTGGTAGTTATAATTAGCAGAACGCATGCTTGTGTCTGTCGGTGGACGTATACCTCTAGCGAAAAATTTAGCAGAAAAGGCGTTAAAGTCTAACCAGCAGTTAGCAGCACTGTGTTCTCCGACGGAGAACATTCCACACCAGCATAGCACCGGTAAGGTTTTGCCTCTCTAACCCAGCCAAGCTCGATTACATCATGAATAATGCTGATGTTGCGCGAATGGGGGGGTTCCAAAGTTTGTCGAACCTCGTACGCCACAATGAGTGCGGTAATTTTGTATTGTCATTATGCATCATAGTGCAATTAATTAGCATTTCCGGTCTCTGTACATGTGGTTCTTGTATCACAAAGAAAAACATTCTTTTTGCTTTGGAACAGCCAAAATTATCTCAAGCTAGAATTGCAATTTTGCAAAAAACCAGGTAACACTCAACAGATTGACGGCTTTTAAAAGGACACTATCAGTGATTATCAAAAGGCCAATTGGCAGGAATAGCTTGAAAGTGAGGAAAAAGCTTTAGATTCTCATGTACTACTTGTTCCAAAATGAAGAAATTGACAGAAAAGGAAAAAACGGCAGTGTCAAAAATACGAATCTCCATTCACTTGTGTTGTAGTAAGTGTCCCCACTAATGACTAAAAATATCCGATTTTGTCCTGTTAGGTCCTATCATTTGTAGGGATGTTACGACAAGGGTCTATATTTGTTAAAGACATACACAAATCTGATTTTGATGATTTTTGTTTCTGATTAGCAAACACTGTAGTGATAGTGCCTTTAAACTGTTGTGTGATTCTAAGTAGAGCTCTGTCTAATGAACTATTTGAAAAATAATTTTAAAAAGCAATTTATTTTTGTTCCTAGACCTACCAAACTGTGGTGGTCATTTGGACTCAGTTTTCACAAGGTGAAAATCACTGAATGGGAAGGCACGAACAATTATCTTTTTAGGTTCATTTTAATGACATAAGTTTGATTCACCAATTTTATTGCTAATTATGGGTAAAAACGTAATATCACTGAGGTATGAATTCATGCATTTTAAGATTTTTAAAATGGATGGTACTATATTGGATGGTTCCTGGATGGTTGAGACTAAGGCCATGGCACGAAACTGAAAGTTATGGATAAATGTGCATCTGCCGACCACCGCATAGCTCCAAACATGCCGTATTAAAATAATTACATTATTATGATATTGCATAAAAATGCTCTTCATCACAAAAAAATCAAGTGTCAAACCATCAAAATGTTGTAAAAGGCAAAAGAGATCCAATTAGCAATAAAGAGTACATGCACGCAGCTCTGAACATGACGCATTATTTTGACTTTAGCTTACAGTTACACAGTTGCAGAATTCTGCAGTCAGACCAATCGGCTCTACATGTACGCTAGAGCATAAATTTACAGTTCAAACAACCGCATAAAAATCCTCCTACTTACATTAGCCGACGTAGAAAAATTAATCCATAAGGAAGATTTTGAATTGGAAAAGTCACAGTCTTGCTGTATGGATGAATGACATGATTGCTCAGCACTATCCTGTTGAAATTAGGAATAAAGAAGACTTCCAGTCCAGGTTTACCTCGTCTCTATGCAATCTCCAAAGTGTGCATCGGTGTTGCCAGGTGGCATTATGCGTACAATCTTTGCTGAAATCGGAGAAATCCCCAAGTAAACAACAATCCCAACACTAACAGTGCCCGGAACCTTGCATAATTGTGTCAGATTTTCAAATGTCGTGTTGAACACAGTTTACTAAAGAGGAAATCTTTTTCAGACCTGTTCCGTGTTTCTGAAAGAAGAATCTAGCAATTATTTTCACCAAAGAGGTGCAAGGTGGAGCTTGGAAAGTAGACTTGTATATTTGTTGGGGGCGTGCGGGGGAAAAATCACAGGCGGTGGAGAACCGATCATAAGATGTTCGGATTTGTGTGTCTGCAACGATATATCGAGCGCGACATAACCCATTGTCCACCATCCCACTGTACATGAAACTAATAAGCAACTTAACTGGGACCCTTTGCATACCAGGCGTCTCGTTCAACAATTCTTGCAGGTTTTATAGACTCACTATGGACTGGTAACCTTACTCCACCAATCTGTTTTCCATAGGGCACACACTGTCCAACAGGTATGTCATCCTTAAATATGTGGCACAGTCATCCCTACAATTAATGCATATAATGCATTCTACCCGAGAGCAGTGTCAATTTGGAATAGACTCCCACCAGCAGCAGCCCTGCACATCAGCCGTCTGTTCCATATCCCAGGGTGCAGCCCCGGTGATTAGGGAGATGCAGCCACTTCATGGACACATATCCTTTAAATTATTCTATTGTGTTATATAGTGCACCCTGTTTCGCTTGGACTTTGCTTTATTCATTTTTGGCAAATCCTCGTTTTGAAAAATTTTACGCGTCTGCTGCTGTCGACGTCATTTGCACCTTCAGCCCATTTAGCTGAGTAACAGGCTGTTTAGGGATTATTTCTACCAGTACCAAGTACCAGTCCTCAAATAGTCCTGTATCCCAAAACGTAAATGCAAATCTATTTTTTTTTAAAGCAGGAAATATTTTGCAAGAAATGCTCAACTCACGAAATGGTAAAGTCCAACTGATACTGTATGGGAATCATTCATTTTCAAAACAAATTTTGAGATCACTTACATTTTTTTTAAACGAAATTTTCTCTCTCTCGCTGAGGATTATTTTGTCTATAAGTTGTCTTTAAAATTTTTTCAGTTTAAGAAAAAAAAATGAAATCAAGTTAAATTGTCTCCAAACAATCAAATGTGCATGGCCTACTGGAACAATTTTTTTTCCATTGGCGTAACCAGTGGGGGGCCGGGAGCAGCTGCCCCCTGACACCAAAAAATCGGGACGGGGAGCCACAAAAATGGAGGAAAAATGGAGAAGAAAGAAAAGGCGAAAGAAAAAGAGGGAAAGAGAAGAAAAAAGGGGAAAAAGAGAAAGTAATAAGAAGAAGAGAAGAAGAAAGGGGAAAAAGCAAAGGAAAGAGGGAAGAAGAGGAAAAGAAGATGGAAGAAGAGAAAAAGTTAATGGTAAACAGTTGGGCCAACTTGCCCCCCCCCCCCGGCTCTTCAGAATTTCGGACCGACCGGGAAAAATATGGGTCCTACCGGCCGCCCGAGCGGAGCGAGCCGGAAAAATGTCGTATGAATCGGGAAACTTCTTGATTCTTGCCCCCCCCCCTAGTGCCTCAGGTCTGGTTACGCCCCTGATTTTTTTTCACTTATAACTATTAGTGAGCTCTCTTGTTCTTCAGTCACAGATGTCCGCAATCCGCCTTCCTTTACACACTATAAAAATTGTGTGTTCCTCTAAGGGATGGTCATTTTTAACGCCGGGGAATGGAGGAGTTGAGGGGATACCAAAACAATTGTAAACGGACGAAAGGGGAACATGAACATTTTCAAAAAGGAAAGAGGGGAACATGATTTTTTTTAATAAAGAAATTTCATAAAATCAAGGGGAATGCAAAATCAAAGCATGCTGGGGGCAATATAGAAGGCAAATTCAAAACACATTCTTTTGTTTTTCTTTTTTAGTACTTGTTTGTGCAATAAACTTTCGAAATGTTCTCGGTAGGTGTGCTACAACCGATCAAGTGCAAATTGAGAGAAATGGGAGAGAAATCCGTATCCTCAACCCCCGTACTCTTTTAAAAGTCCATTTTCCCCCTCCTTGATGAAACTTTTCATGTTTCCCCTCTCACATTTGAGAGGGGAATATGAACATTTTTAAAAATAACAAAGTAAGGAATTTTCTTAAGGTCTTTCAAAATTAATGTTTTTCACATGAGATCGAACACAAAAACTGTGAGAAAGTCTGTCTCAAATTTACATCGCGATATGCCATTATTATGCTTTGGGTGCGATATTTAGCACCACATTGTGTAACCATAAATATATGATTAAATCGGTCGCGCTTGGATGCCACCCGATGTGGGGGGGGGGGGGGCAATCACATATGAAATAGATATGGTGCAAGGCTGGCACTTCAAAACCAGTAGGCATTACAGTGACAGAGACTAAAAAATATGCAATATTTTGGCATAATTTTTATATTAGAAACATGACATGTGAGGGTTTACATGCATAGATGTTAAAAGAAGGATTTCATTTCTTTGGCATGCCAAGAAAAAGTTTGTTTTTTAATTATTAATATTAAACGCTTTTCTATAGTAATTTACAGGTTTTAATCAGCTGTCTTCAAGCATGTTGTTTAACTTTTGACTTGTCCCGTGTTTTCTGAAGAAGAATATTTGCAATAAAATATGACAAAAGAAACAGATGATGCACGTCAATTTGTATCGACAAAGAAAAAACTTGTCATCTGCACATTTACATCACATTAGCAGTAAAAAATGCCAAACAATATATGTCACAATAGCATATAAGTCTGTCAAATTGCGTGTTTACATAAGTAGTAATGTTGGGCGGGGAAATTTTGCATATGTTATATTAGAAAAAATGCATTGTGGAAGGGTTACATGCTGGAACTAGTTAAAGAAAGGATTTCATTGGCTTTTGGCAATGCCAAAAAGAGTGTGTCATAATGTGAATCAATCCATGTGACCGCAATCCATCAATGAAATACCGTCACATAGCAAATATTAATCAGCTTTCTTCAAGCATGTTGTTTTAACGTTTCTACTTGTACCTTTGTTTTACGGAGAAGAATACTATTTGGCAATAAATATTTAACACAAGACATATGATTGCAGTTAAAAACAAAAAAAAAAAAAAAAAAAAAAAAAAAAATAAAAAAAACACATCATTTAGGACAAAAAGAAAATACTTTTCATTCTGCACATTGCGTCACATTGCAGTAAAACATGTCCATGATTATAATCACAATAGTCAAAGTTCATGTCAAATTATCATCCATTTAGTCACCGCTCAGCAACAGTTAAATCGGTCAGCCCTTGCTTGGATGCACCCGATAAAAGTACGGGCGGGTGGGGGGGATGCATCACATATGAAATAGATATGGGTGCAAGGCTGGCACTTCCAAACCCAGGTCATTCAGTGACAGAGGACTAAAAAATATGCAATATTTTGCATAATTTTTATATTAGAAACATGCATTGTGAGGGTTTACATGCATGGATGTTAAAAGAAAGGATTTCATTTTCTTTTGGCATGCCAAGAAAAAGTTTGTGCTAATATGACAGCAATCCATCAATGAATACTGTCACATTAGCAAATATTAATCAGCTGTCTTCAAGCATGTTGTTTAACTTTTTTACTTGTCCCTTTGTTTTCTGAGAAGAAATATTTGCAATAAAATATTAAAAAGAAACATGATGCATCGTCATTTTAGCGACAAAGAAAAATACTTTTCATTCTGCACATTTACATCACATTAGCAGTAAAAATGTCCAATATTATGTCACAATAGCACATAAGTCTGTCAAATTGCATTTATAAGTAGAATTTCTGAATATTTTGCATAATTTTTATATTAGAAAAATGCATTGTGAGGGTTTACATGCATGGATGTTTAAAGAACGGATTTCATTTTCTTTTGGCAGGCCAAGAAAGAGTGTGCTAATGTGACAGCAAATCCATGTGACAGCAATCCACAATGAAATTAACCGTCACAATAGCAATATTAATTCAGCCTGTCTCAGCATGTTGTGTTCACTTTTTTCTGTACCTTGTGTTTCTGAGAAAAAATACTATTTGCAATAAAATATTGAAACAAGAAATGATGCATCAGCATTTTAGCGACAATAGAAAATACTTTTCATTCTGGCACTTGGTTTGCGTCACATTAGCAGTAAAAATGTCAAAAACCACCCACCCCGCCCCATATTATATCACAATAAAGCAAGTCTGTCAAATTATCATCACATTTAGCACGCTCAGCACAGTTAAATCGGGTCACTGCTTGGATGCAACCCGAGGTACTGCGGGGGGGGGAGGCATCACATATGAAATAGATATGGGTGCAAGGCTGGCACTTCCAAACCCATGTCATTCAGTGACAGATGATAAACAAAAGAGGGGCCTTTGGGTGAGAAGACAGCCCAAATACCCCCAATAGTTTTTTTTTGGGTGAGAAATTGGGTGCTTTAGTTGTCGAAAATTTGCCAAAATTTTCATCCAAAATATGGGGTCTTATAGGGTGATATTTTCAAATTAATGGGGTTCTTAACAGCCTTACATATGCGGCCCTTCAAGATGGAAGTCTGGGGAGGAGGGCTTGGACATTACTTAAAGCAAAATATGTGCCATTGGACAGTGTGTTGGAGACAAAAATGCACCTAACATCGAAAGGAAACATTTCCTGGTGGGCCTAAACTAATTACTGGGTAATTAAAAATATGACCTTTCTTCTGATACCAATCTCATTTAGATCGTGGAGTTTTGGATGAAATAAGAGTGGCTGCAACAGGTTGTCAAATCGGGTCACCACGGTGTGCGGCATCACACAAACCAAGTTTTGTTATTCAATTTGGCATCACTGTAATTGACCTCCCTCCCTTGGTTGTTGAATAAGTTTGTATCATGTCATCTCTGTGACAAGTTGGCTGGCATGCACTTCGCATAAAGGATGAATCCTGCTCTGTGGTTTTAGTGTGAGTATTTATAAAACAAAACTTGTACAGAGTTTTGATCAGAGATCAATGAAAAAAATACCTCCGTCTAGCCATGCTTCTGTGAGTTTTTGAGTGCTGGGTGGGGCATCATTTGACATTTGACACTACTCATGTACTCTCTAGCTAGGGGAGGCCCTAGGCTACCTAGAACGATTCATCTTGCTTCCTTACAGTGGTGGCGACTTTTGTTTGGGTTTGGTCTTTAGTCATTTTTCACTTGGTTTATCATTTTAATTTTTTTACTATAGGCCGTGTTATAATGCAAGCGGCCCATGTAAAAAGACACAATGATAAAAGCGTAGGCCTGATGCATTATAATGCATGACAAATCATGCTAGCCTAAGGCCTACCCACTTTTTGAGAGGCAACCAGAATGGGCTATTCCAGGTAAATTCCATACCCCCCCCCCCCCCCCCATGGAAGGCAACGATCAGTAACCGATAGAATTCCAGTTTTGTCTTCCATAGGGTAGGTATGGATTTCATTTGTAATGGCCCATGGTCAACTAAGACATGTGCCGCAAAACTTCAGATAGGTGTTACGTAACTTGTTTGTACCATCTAGATGCCCAGCAGGTTGAGGTCATACTCTCTTCCCTCCTACCAAGTTTGGTGACCTGTGCGTTCATGTGAAGGCTTAGGAGATGACCTAACCCTTTCTGCTACTGACATGTGTTTACTCAAACTCCAGATTTAGCCTACAAGGTAACACTCTAATCTCTCATGCCAACGTTCAGTGACCTATCTATCCACGTGTGGAATTTCAATTGGACCTTTGGGTCTGGGTGAACCCCCCCACCCCCCCCCATGTGTTATCGCATCACTGTGTGTTATCTGGTTTATGAGAGTCTGTTATAGAGAATCACGATGCGGTTTTAGTGTTCATGTGCGAATGTGTGTGGTGGTGCGGGGGTGCGTTATATTATGTCTGTGTGGTTGATGTGTGTTGCTTGTTACCAGTAAGGAAAAGATTTACCATTATCGGTTTTTTTAAAGTGACAGGAGGAGGATTTTGTTTTAGGATAGAATTTCACGGATCGTGGTAGACCACCTACGGAGAACGTTTGGAAGGTTTATTGGGACAAACCAGGTGCAAAAGAAAACGAACCTTGTTTTGAAATTGACTGCTATCGTAATCTATTACATAAAGACGGTGTATCGGCTTATCACTCAGGTGTGATCTATACATTGGCAACGCATTCCAAATATGATAAAAACCTAGGTTCGAGAAAACTTGGGGGCACTTATTTCTGGAAATCTCCTCATGTATCTTTAAGTACAGGTCCCAAGCCCTTCCTTTTTTTTCTCTGAATGTGTTTTTACAATTTGATTTTTAACAAGTTTTTCATTTGGCCAAAGTTAAAGACACTATCAGTGATTTGGAAAAAATATTGAAAATTTGCAGGAATAGCTTCAAGTAAAGATATTTGTAGAATTCATAAGTTAAACCTTTTTCCAGCTGTAGAATGAAAGAAAAGAAAGGAAACGGCAATGTTCCAAGATACGATTCTCCATTCAAGTAATGTTGTAGTAAGTGTCCGTTCGGACAGTTAATGACTAAAAATCTCGATCTTGTCCTTATTAGGGTTGTTTTGGTCTTATCATGTGCAGGGTATTGAGGATACCTGTACTTGTTACGACATTGACTAAAATATTAGTTTGATGATTTTTCTTTGATTTGTGATTTTAGCAGGATCCACTGATAGTGTCTTTAAGATGATACTTTATATAATCTTTTAATGGGTGTGTGGGATGGGGGGGTTGAGGTTGAGAGGGGGGTGAGAGGGGGGGCTTTATTCCAGATAAAATTCCAACACCCACCCCCATGAAGGCAATGATCAATAACCGATTAGAATCCAGTTTTGCCTGTGCCATAGGGTAGACCCTTCAGGGGTCTGTGGTAAACGACTGTAATGAAAGACGACAATATCTCGGAGTCAAAAACCAAAAATCCACACGGCGGGCCGGGTATTGTGAATGTGTCAATCTGTGGACCAAGTGGTTAGTTATTCTAAGGGCGTATGGGTGGCCATTGGGGTTAAAAAAGGTGGCAGTTGCAGTATTAAAAGGATGGTCCAGGGAGGGCCCAGGGATATGATTTTTTAGGATTAGTTTTTGATTTGTTTTATATACAATGGATACATCATTTGGTGAGTGGACTGTTTTTTGTAACAGTGCCAATTCCAAATAAATTAAATAAGTTTTGATTTAGTCAATAAACCTATGTGCCTGAATCGAAGAGCGAGCAGAGATTGTGGGACAGTCTATAATAGGGTAGGTATGGATTTCATTTGTAATGGCCCAATATATACAAGGCCATGAGAATGAAAGTTTTAGATTTGCGTCTGGACATTTTTCAAATAGCATGAGGTTATGTTTTTTCATTGGTTACCTTGCGATTTCCATGGTTTTCCAGATCTGAAGGATCAATCCCAGGGGAAGGGGGGATTGTCAAATTTCATTTTGGGTAGGGGTGTGCAGCCTTGGACCTTGCGAACTGAACAAAGCTTACGAAATAGGGGTCTTGCGAACTGAAAATGGGAAAATTTGGACCCTTGAGAACTTGGGGGGGGGAGATTTTGGGTAGGGGTGTGTGGCCTTGGACTGGCCTTGGACCTTGTGAACTGAACAAACTTACGAAATGGGGGTCTTTCGAACTGAAAATTAGAAAATTTGGACCCTTGAGAACTAAATTTTGTTCAAAATTAGATAAAAATCAAAATTTTGCTTGAAATGGCCCCGGTCTTGTGAACTAAAACATGCTCAAATGGGACCCTTGTGAACTGCTGGAGACGGCTGAAAAGGGGGTCTTAAGGGCCGCACATACTTGTACCACCTTTTCATTCTGCACATTTGCGTCACATTAGCAGTAAAAATGTCCAATATTATATCACAATAGCACAGTCTGTCAAATTATCATCATATTTGCACAGTTCCGTCAAAAAAGTCACATTATCAAAAGCTACGCTACATTTTTGTCACATAACAGCCAAGTTTTATGCTATTTCAACTTAAAAAGAATGATAGGCGAGAATTATTTGGTTCAATGAATTATAATTAAATCACAAAAATAAATTTCAATGAAAAATTCTATCTTTTTTGCCCTCTGGTAAGTTTATGGTCCCATTATTGTGCTTTCTGTCCTATAATAAATTCTTGAAAATTTTCTCACCTTGTATCATCTACAAAAGAGAAGTTGCTAAGATCATGAAATGCACCCAATAATGCAATAACAATAATAATTAGCAGTGTGTTAAGAAGGGCTTTTGAGTTCGAGGTGAGCGGTTTGAGGAGGAGGGGACGTCCAAAGAAGACATGGAAGAAACAAGTGGAGGAGGAGAGTAGGAGGGTTGGGTTGAGGATGGAGGATGCATTGAATCGGGTGAAATGGAAGGAAGGAGTCAGGGCGGTTGCTGCAAATGTGAGGTGAATCCGGCCACCCCCGTTGACGGGGACAAAACCGGATTTAAAACTTTGGTTTAGTAGTAGTAGTAGTGGCGTAGCCAAAGGTTTCACACCACTAAATACTGGTCCCATTCATTCCTGTACAAAATGGGCGAGATGAAAACGTCATTTTCTCCACAATGGAACATCTCAGACCTTAAAGAGACATGAGGAGATTTCCAGAAAGAAGCGCCCCCAATTTTTTTCGAACCCAGGTTTTTTGCATATTTGGAATGTTTTCCAATGTATTAGAGCACACATGAAGTGAATAAGCCGAATACGCCGTCTTTATGTAATAATATGATGATTTAGTACTTCCTGTCGTGCACGACAGAAAGTCAAAGCACGGTGTTCTATGGGGACAATTACGATAGTCAGGCAAGTTCAAAACAAGGTTTGCTGTCTTCTTTTGTACTTGTTTGTCCAATAAACCTTTCGAACGTTCTTGGTAGGTGGTCTACAATCGATCCTGTGCAATTTGAGAGAAATTCGTATCCTAAAAAAATCTCCTCCTGTCACTTTAAAGCTAACATTCTGTTTGAAGATCATCATATCTCCTACCCAATCAATCATGAAATTAGGGTAGTTATCCCAAAAATTTTCGAGCTACTGGACCGCAAAGACTAGCATGCACCGTGGACCCTGGAGGTCACAGCACTTTTTCAGTCAGGTGTTCCCTGTAAGAATACGGTTAAAATTGGTTTGTCGGATCAAAATAACATATCGATGACAACTTTTTTTGATATTCCTACAGAATTTATACTTAATATTGATAGCAACCATGATTTGCAACCCAGATCTTGCCATTTCTCTCAGTTTTTAGGGTATACTTAGGCGAGGGTCACCAAAAAAAAACCGCCTCATTTGCAGTGGGGGCTGGACTTACCTGTTTCTCATGTTATTTACTGGTGTGAATCCCAAAGGGGGGGCACATGCCCCCTCCCGACTGCAATTTTTTGTTGGTACATAATGGTCCGTCAGTACATTTGTCTAAAAAGCTGTTGTTTTGTGAGTGTGGTGCATGAATATGAAATGCTTCATAACAATTGGATAATAACAATTTGTCCCGTCTAACCCCCCACCCCCACCCCATTCTTCAGATTTTGGAGGCGATGGTAAAAAAATTGGGGGAAACCAGCGAGCGCAGTGAGCCGGAAAAAATTGTGTGTCAGTACATTCACAAATCTGTGCTCCCTTGTCAACAAAATCCTGGCTACGTCACTGATAATTAGGGCCTTTTAAAACACCTATATAACATGTCATGGTAGGCCTTTACAGCATTTTGTAATTTTAAGCCCATGCTACATGGACATCTTCATTTGACCTTTATCAAGTACCGGTACTTAACCATTAAGGAAGTCTTTTTCTTATTTTATCAATTAAGTGTTACATTACAGTCCATTTATCTGTGACATTTCCTGTTGTGTAACTTTTACTGTTGCTTCCATTGCTGTAATGTTACCAAATGATAAGGGCAATGGAATAGTTAATAACATCTACCGTAAGCACTCGGGTATAAGCCCAACCCCCAAAGAGGAAGATTTTACTTCTAAATAGGGGTGGGCTTATACCCGGGGAGGGGCTTGAACTTGGGAGCAAATATCAGATACAAAATTGCAAAAAATATAATTTCTAGAGCATATTAGTCACCAGATACCATTTAATGTACACTTTAGTTGTAGCAGATAAAAAATAAAAGTTCAATTTTCCCATAACATTCCTCAAAGCACCGTAATTATACCAAACAAGCCATCTCAATGCACTGGGCCCTACATTGATGGCTCTATAGAATAGTTCAAGTTTTAAAATGTGATTTTGTGTAATTACTGCCTCATTGTTTCCTGAATGCTAAAGTTAATTACCACCTGGGCTTATACCCGAGTGTATGCTAACTCCTGTATTTTCTTTAAAAATTGGGGGTGGGCTTATACCCGAAGGTGGGCGTATACCCGAGTGGTTACGGTAATTGGTAACTAGTATCTCTCAGGACACACCCAGTACATTTATCATGGAAATTATCACTTGGCGCTTAAACACTGGATCATGTTGGTGACCAATCACCAGACACATAGGCGGTGGCGTGAATGACGCATCCCCTCTTGAAATTATGTAAAGGGGACAAACCCTAAAAAAGAACAAAATTAACAAACATTGTATAATTTTTTTCAAAATAAATTCCTTAAAGGTGCAATGAGAGATTTCACATATCGGGTGTCCCTAAATAAATCAAAAGTACTGATTTTTGCCCCGATGTAAAGCTTTCCAAAAAATATCCCCATCTGAAAGGATTAAGCTGAGAAATGTTTCTTTGGTACAAAAATTGTGAGATAATTCTAATTTCGTATAGAAGCAAATACGAAATTCAGCCTATGTTTTATATTGAAATAAACGCAAATCAAAATCGCCTTTTTTCTCTCTTTTAAGACATTTTTGTAGCCAAATACAAGGTAAGAAATCTATTGAGTGTCTAATCTATATGAAATTACTTGGATATCACAATATTTGGGATCCTCAAAATCTCTCGTTGCACCTTTAAAATGTCTCCAAAATAGCTAGCATTTAGAAATTTCACCAGAGAGCATATACCAAGTAAAATTTTACGGCTATAGCTTTTATATGCAGCATGCTCTGCTCACCTTGCTTTCCAGGATAAATAGCTATAAGTACCGTATTGTTCCTAATAAACGCCCCGGGGGCGGTGCATTTTTCAAAAGGGAGGGCGTTTATTACAGTCAAAAATGGAAAGTCAAAAATCCCGCAAAAATCACCTTACACACGCTTGTAATGATGTCAGCCCAGTGTATCATAATATATATTACTGAAGGAATGTTAACCCTAGGTGATTGAACGAGGTACAAGATAACATGTAGTAGAACAAGCAACAATCTGACGTTGTACGTGTCGTTATTTGGATAGTTTGACATCCAATGGCCCCACCAGGTTATTACAATGGCGACGAGGAGCAACAATCTGACGTTGTACGTGTCGTTATTTGGATAGTTTGACATCCAATGGCCCCACCAGGTTATTACAATGGCGACGAGTGAGTGAAGTAATCCTCCGTGCCCATGTTGAGCACAATTTTGAGCCATTTTCTCATCGTTAACGTGAGTAAAAGTGAATTTAAACAACGGGATCCAACAGGACTGTCCGTGTATTGACTGAACTCTCGCTCATCGTGTAGTGCATAACGTTCAAATCGTCAATCGTGCCTGATCCGGAAGCCCCTGCCGTTGTGCCGCATTATCTCCCTTCTTTTCCTGAATTTACTAGTACTAATAGTGCAACCTCTGCAGTAGAGTGGGAGAAGTATGTCAAACGTCTTGAGCGTTTATAAAAAAAAAAAAAAAAAAAACCTCAAAATCTCTCGTTGCACCTTTAAAATGTCTCCAAAATAGCTAGCATTTAGAAATTTCACCAGAGAGCATATACCAAGTAAAATTTTACGGCTATAGCTTTTATATGCAGCATGCTCTGCTCACCTTGCTTTCCAGGATAAATAGCTATAAGTACCGTATTGTTCCTAATAAACGCCCCGGGGGCGGTGCATTTTTCAAAAGGGAGGGCGTTTATTACAGTCAAAAATGGAAAGTCAAAAATCCCGCAAAAATCACCTTACACACGCTTATTTTCACTGATTACCAATAATACAAACGAACGAGCAGGGGGGGGACGCTGTTTTCGCACCTCCTGAGGTCAAAGTTCCATACTAATTAAACTTTTACAACTGTGCACAACAGCGATTATGATATGGATTACGACAGTCCCAGCCATTAAATCATGTGATTTGGGTAAGCTTAACTCATTTTCTTTAATTGCTTTATCCAAAAATTGTAGGGGGCGTTTATTAGAGCAGGGGCGTTTATTAGGAACAACACGGTATACTGTTCCCCCCCCAAAAAAAAAAAAAAAAAAAATTACCATCTAAACATTTCATGGGAAAACATTTTCTTTTAAAGATGAGGAGGGATGTAATGATGTCAGCCCAGTGTATCATAATATATATTACTGAAGGAATGTTAACCCTAGGTGATTGAACGAGGTACAAGATAACATGTAGTAGAACAAGCAACAATCTGACGTTGTACGTGTCGTTATTTGGATAGTTTGACATCCAATGGCCCCACCAGGTTATTACAACGCTTATTTTCACTGATTACCAATAATACAAACGAACGAGCAGGGGGGACGCTGTTTTCGCACCTCCTGAGGTCAAAGTTCCATACTAATTAAACTTTTACAACTGTGCACAACAGCGATTATGATATGGATTACGACAGTCCCAGCCATTAAATCATGTGATTTGGGTAAGCTTAACTCATTTTCTTTAATTGCTTTATCCAAAAATTGTAGGGGGCGTTTATTAGAGCAGGGGCGTTTATTAGGAACAACACGGTATACTGTTCCCCCCCCAAAAAAAAAGAGATGAAGTTATTATGAGTAAACATAATTATCAAGGATCAACCAATAGGGCTACTTGCTGTGGTTCGCTGTATTGTGTAACTGTTGAGAATAGCAGTGATAACATGGGATTCAGTTTTGACTTAAAGCAATAATGGCACATTTTTTGAAGAGCGCCCCCAATTTTCAAAATTTGATATTTTGGCACAGTTACGTTGGTGATTGTCTAGGAAACTATACCTGCGAACGAGAATGCTAAAAAATGCGTATTTATTATAAAATAAGCGATTTTGTAATAAGAATTGGGATCCCAGATTGGACTTAACGGCAGAGCTGGAAACGCTACGTTTATGTCCGTCCATGATGAAATAGTGCCACCTCAAGAAAATAACCTCTAACTTGATTTGCCTGAACCAATAAAACAACTAATGGATGAGCGTAGACACGTACATCGTGCTATTTCCCGGCTATTTCACATTGGAAGGCCGTTTCCAGCAGCCGTTGAATTATTCCCGATAATAATTATTCTAATTACAAAATTCCTTCGTTTGTGAGATACAGACATTTTCGAGCTTAACCATTCACAGGTATGGTTTACTAGCCAGTTACCAATGCAACCGTGTAAAAATCTCAATTTTTTTGAAAAATTGGGGGGGGGGCGCTCTTCAAAAAAATGTGCTAATATTGCTTTAAATTATTCTTTAAATTTAAATGTGCAGGTTTGACACAGAGCAAGAGAGGCTTACCATTTGAACCAAACTCTCAAGGCAATGATGAAGTCTTTCATTGACTACAATAACACCTGTGATTTCCCTATTGAGAATATTCCATATGGAGTGTTTTCTACAGAGGAAAATGTAAGTAACATTGTCCAAATTTTAATCAGTTGGTTGATTAAGCAGAACTGACAATTATTTGTTTAAAGCCAAAGCTGAAAAGGAACAACCCCTCCCCCTTAAAAATTATGAAATCCTATAATAGAGTACATGGATCAGTTGAAATTCCATCTCAGGAAAACTGCAGACCCATGTACTTCCAAGATGTTCAAACACGGGGTATGGAAGAGATTTTAGGATAAAAATATTTGGGTCTCTGGAACTGAATTTGTGTTTCATGAAGAAATAAGGTATTTGGGGCTTGATTTCCATCCGCTTTTGAGGTATGCTCAAAAGATGTGCTACATGCAAAGAGTTACATAAAGTTTTTTTTATTTACCTCTATGGCTACATGATTTCCAGATTCAGAGATTTGAGTTTGAATTTACACAAGAGCCTCTGATAATAGACAACTTTTAACATATTGAAAGTCTGTAATGAAGCTGTCATTTTCATCAACAGTTGCTTGTATTGTATATGTAGAAAGGTTGATAAATGATCTGCTGCTCAACTGCCCTAGTGTTTACCAGGTTTAATTTAAAAACAGAACACAAAACCCAAATCATTTTTATCTACAAATGTTTCGGAGGGACATATAATTCCCCGGGATAATTACCTCATAATTCAACACTTGTGTGTTTGACTTTGTCAACGAATAGTAATCAGGTGTAGTATATGGCACAGCATTATGTATGACAAAAAAATTGAGGGCACCATCCTAAATCTCAGTCAGCCTTTAACATGGATCTGATCATTGGTGACAATCTCAGCAGGACATACATGGCGTGCCAGACTTTGTTTTGTGGGGGTTGGGGGGAATGGGAGGGCCAAAGTGTAATTTTGGAAGTGGCAAAAGTAATTCCCGGGATAATACCTCATAATGCAATGATCTACTTATTAAATCTTCAACATTTGACAGGCTAACCTCATATTGGTATTGTATAGGGAGACCCAAAATCTAGACTTGTCTGTCATAAGCTACTTGTTTAGGGACCATCCTTGCAGAACATCAGAATGTGGTTAAGGAGGTAAGTTGTTAAAGTGTTTATTGTGCAGTTCTTGACATTCCTAAACAAATTAATGATTCCTTTCCTTGCCATGATAATCACAAATTGATGGATCATGGTGCCATGACTTGTTTTATGTACGTCTACTGTAAATAGACAGTAGGACCCAAACCACCTGCTGAATTAAATCTTTCTTCATTGGCTGCGGTGAAACAGAGAATTCTTTTAAATTGCTTTATATGTTTTTAGTCTCATTAATGGCATGGAGGCCTGTAATCTTTCAAAAAATGTTTCAAGATACATGTCTAAAAAGAAACCTTAGGTCGTCACAAGATCGCCTTACCGGTTTGGATTATCCAAGGACTCGAGTCAAAGCTGGTGATAAAAATTTTACTGTTTCTGCTTCAAAGTTAGGGAACACCTTCTTGTTCACATAGGCAGTCAGTATCTGTAACAGCCTTAAAAGGCCACTTAAGACACACTTGTTTCCTAATTGATTGTTTTGTCATTAGTATCGTTATTGCTCATTTTTCTCATTTTCTTTTATTGTAAGCAGCCTGAGCCTTTGGGGATGGCACATCTTAAATGCTAGTTGTATAAATGTGGTATGTATTCACTAATATCCCCTTCTGCTACCTGTTCAGGCAACTTTGCACGCATTTATGGGACTTGGCACACAGCCTGGGCAGAAGCCAGAGCCACTCTACAGAAACTACTATCAGCTGATGAACCCAACACCAGAGACCACCACTGAGTAAGGCAAGGGTAAAGTATTGACCTTATGGGTTTGATTCAGGCCAATAAGCAGGGAGGGGCAGGCCCAGATCCCCCCCCCCCAAAAAAAAAATAAAAATCCCTCAAATAACAATAAAAAGAGCTTGTGAAAAAAGGTCAAAAGAGGGCAAAATTTTTTTTTGGTAGAAAAAAGGTTAACATTTCGGTTAAAAAAAAAGTCACATTTGGCAAAAATTGGCCCCTCCCCCAAACTCAGTTTAATCAGGTTAGATAATTTTACACCAGTTCAGCGTTCAATATTTGCATTTAAATTTCACATTGATATAGCTATAAAACTATTGCTGGAAAACTCTTCTCTCCTGTAGTAGAGCATTTACATTACAGAGTGAAGCCAGCATGCATATACCAGCAACATAGGTGACTTCACAGGAACTCTTCTCATCACCCTGTACCCTGCCAGCAGTGGATGGAAACAGGAGAGGGTTCCCAAACAGAGATACTGCACTCTTTCCTAACTGGTAGATGAACCATGAAAGTAAGTGTAAGAAAGACACAATCCTGTACAGGTACGTGCAATGAGGAATTGGGGCATCTGTATTATTGTGTCATAAGGAGCGATTTCATATAGATTAGACCCCAATAGATTGTTATACATGGAATTGGGCTACAGAAATGCCTTGAAAATAAAAACAAAAGGTGATTTTGATTTGCTTTAATTTCAATATAAAACATAGGTTGAATTTAGTATTGCCTTCTGTTAAATTAGAAAATTTTTGTACCAGACGAAATGATTCTCAGCTTATAGCGGGGATATTTCTGATTGAAAGCTTCACATTAGTGTTCAAAAAATCAGAATTTTAATATTTTTAGAGACCACGTTATGTGAAATCTCTGGTTGCACCTTTAAGGGGATAATGGCATGAAAAAATATTCAGCCATAATGAAATCACTTCCACAATTTGAAGCAATTGGATGTTTACACAGCAAGAGTTTGTGGCACTTCGTGCAATTCCTTACCATGGAAAATCAGGTGTTGGACATCCATGCCAGAATTTACAGTGTATATAGCAGTTTTGTGACTAATTCAAAAGTATTCAGACCGGGAATTAGACATTGTACTTCAGCTGTAAGTAAGATAATCGGCAAGTAAAGGTGGAATGGAATAGTGGGATTAGCCAACACATATACAATAGCAATGTTCTGTAGCTGATGACTGCATGCTTTCAAGTTGCTAAATGCAGTCGGCGTAACCGGGGGGGGGGGGGGGGCAGGGGGGAAGCGCCCCACTGGGAGAATCTTTCCCCCCTCTTGCTCCCTGAAAAATTAATGATTTTCTGCACAGTGCCAATTTACATTGAAAAAAAACAACATAGGAAAATAGACATACAAAATTTTTAATATATGCTTGCTCCCCCTGAAAATGGAAATGTTTGTCCCTCCCCCCTCCCTTCTGCCCTCCCCCTAAAAAAAAGCTGGTTAGCCACTGGATAAATTGCTGTCAGTAATGTCGCATCCTTGGCTGAAATGAAGCTTAGACGGAAATAAATATAGTTACTTTTCTCCTTTTTTACAAATGTAAATACCTAAATGTTTGCACATTTGTGGAAGTGATTTCAGTAAGGGTTGTTTTCATGTCTGAATATTTTTCATCCATTGTGTCACTTCAAAAACACCCACACCACAGACATCAAGATTCCTGATGTTTAGATTGTGGTGCTGCTGTTGGATTGTTTTCAACTAAACGATCTCAAAGTGATTTAGCTGCAGAAGAATCTTATGTTTGGAATAACATTTATTTACTAAAGGGAACAAGAAATTTTAACATATCAGGTGTGCCTAAAAGATTCAACGTACTATGATTTTTGCCTTAATGTAAAGTTTTCCATCAAAAAGATCCCCATCTGAAGGATTAAGCTGAGAAATTGTTTATTTGGTACAAAAAATTGTTAAATTTCTAATTTCGTGTGTAGGAGCAAATACGAAAATTCAGCCTAGTTTTCTATTGAAATTAAGCAAATATCCCAAAATCACCTTTTTCTCTCTTTTTGAGATGTTTTTGTAGCCCAAATGACAAGGTAATAAAATTATGAGTGTCTAATCTATATGAATTTACTATTATTGATAAAAATTTGGGTGCCTCAAATCTCGTTGCAACCCTTTAATGTCAATTCAGTTTTTTGCGGGACCTGCTACTGGTATCCTGGTAACCAGTACTACCGTCCCAGGGCCAGGGGTTGTTGGCAGTTAACCGCACCCCCATTATGGTTCTAATGAAATCCAATGAGGGAGGGTAGATGGTTACCCTGGTAGCAAAAGAAGATCTAACTTCAAGGGCTATCCGCCTATGGAGAAACTTTAATGGCGGCCAACCAGCACATTGACATCACGAAGGGCATCCGGTCAATTATCTTTTGCTCCAATAAATCCTCACACAACAGTATTGCTGTGAATGTGAAGTAAATCCGACCAACCCCCTTTGGCGGGGACAAAACTGGATTTAAAACTTTGGTTTTACTACTACTATTATTGAATTGTTAATCCTCAATCTTATTAGCCCTTTTGAGCAGATAAAAATTGATATTTTGCTCAAACTTTTTTGACAATTTTCTTGAATGTTGATGTTCTTTTGAAGGCATTCAACCTTTCATTTAAACAAGTAAAAAAGAACATTTTGCATTTTCATATTTTCTGGAATCACACATCCTTGCTTTTAGGCACTATCAGTGATTGGCAGTGTATATAAATTTATTTATTTATACAAATCTTAAATCTGAAGTGATGCACATTTTGCATCTAAGCTCATCATTTACCTGTAGCTTTGATAATGTCACTGTAATCATCTTAATTGATTTGTTCTCATAGGAAGCATTTGCCTGTAGCCTACCATAGTCGTGCCTCATCTGTAGTTATATCAGGGACACCAGTCAAGAGGCCTTGTGGCCAGTCAGTAAAATATCAAGGTGAATCATGGTAACAAACTTGTAATATGTAACAATTAAAGCGCTACAGAACTAAATAAAGACGAAAAATACATGGTCTCGAACCCAGACCTCTCGCTTTCTAGGCGTGAGAATTATTACTGGGCCACAGAGGACTGTGTTAATGTGGATACCAGTGAACGAGCACTAATGTATTTCAGGAGTCTTTATTTAGTTATGTGCTCGCCAGTTTCTCCGAGCTTCTATATAATATTTACCAAGTTACTTTCTCGGGTTGTATCATTTACTTGATCCTCGTGTGCATTGAATTGAGTTTCGCTTCGTCATAGATTCTGCTAGAATCATGCATATAAGGCCCTCCCATTCTAAAATATAACTTCTCTGCTTATAACATATCAAAAAATCAGCATTTTTCGTCAAGATTTCGTCTAAAATTCAGTTGGGATTTCTTGGCCGCCACCGCGCGCCACGCCGCCTGTAAAAGGCTTTTATCAGAAATACCAGCCTGAGAACAACAGTTTCAACCAGCTGGTTTATTGTACACCAAGCCTGTGTGCGAGTTCACATTGGTGTGTTAACACCAAGTGGCTATGTCTTGTTTGGGACTGTCTTCAATAATTCAATAATTATGTTTGGAGATGTAATGTGTCAGAACTCATACATAAACTCGAGTGGGGAGTAATTAGCTACCAGGGAGGAAAGGCAAAAACCAGATGAAATCATCCTGCACAAAGCATAGGGGGGCGGGCACTAAGCATACGGTGCAAAATACCTTCAGGCTGCTCAAAGGCGAACTCGCCGTTCTAAAGCAAAACAATGTCATAGACATTATACTCTACGCCTTGAGTGCCATAAGTGTCCTCATACCTCGAACAATTAGAGATTGGATAATTTACCAGAACAACACATAATCTTCAATAACAGAACCGGTCCAATTTAAATCAGCTGTGTCAATTTACTCAAGAGCAATCAAGCCAAACGACTAAGTTCGTCATAAAGAATTGTGCACAACCATTTCTGCACGGTTTGTCACACCCAGGGATGTTGTGCAGTAATCCAGGTAGAAAGTAAGAAGAAGTCTTAATTTGTGTGCATTCAATTTTAGGCATGAGTAGTGACATTGTTCATTAAATGATAAGAGCTGATAGGCAATGCCAGTGTCCCATCGGTACCGTAATTCCTTGAAACATTTTAGTAACAAATGTCTTTTTCTGTGTTGTAGTGAGGCCGCCAGTATTTGGGACCTGTGTCAGAAGAATTGAGATTTGAATTGGAAATGGTAAGTTGAGAAATGAAGGAAATAATTAAAAGGGCATCTTTGCAAATTAGTAATGGTCCTGCAATTTGAAAAAACAAAAATGGATGTCGTATTTGGTCAGGATAAGATGTCTCTCGTTGGATTGGTGTTTCAGTTTGAGCCACCTGGAACACCATGTTGGGAGCTATTGAAAACACCCATTGTAATCCTACAAATACACAATGGACATTCCATTGCTGCATGGCTAGCCCAAGTGCTCAAACAAAAGAACTCAAAATTTGATAGGCAGACGACGGATCTTGAAATTGACCAACGTGCCAACATCCAACAGGTGTTTCGGAGTTCACATATTTGTACTTAAGTGAATGAATTAAAGCTACTTCTAAAGGATTAAGTATTTAAACATGACAACATTCACAGAGAGAGAAAAGTTGGGCACTCTATTGGTGCTATTTGTGTAAACCAAAATAAGCAATTGCAGAAGTACTTTTGGTAAGCTGAGAATATTGAGTGAAGCCTGAAATATTGATGAGTGAGAATACAGATTGAGGTGAGAATATTGATTGAGCTGAGAATATTGATTGAGACGAGAATAGTGATGGATGAGGAATATTGATCAATGGTATATTGATTGAACTGAGAATTGATTGAGCTGAGAATACTGATTGAGCTGAGAATATAGTGATTGAGCTGCGAATAGTGATTGAGCTGAGCTTGAGCTGAGAATATTGATTGGACGGAGGATTTTGATTGAGATGAGAATATGAGCTGAGAATATTGAGCTGAGGAAAAAAAAGAGGAAAAAAAAAATATTGATTGAGCTGATAAATATTGAATTGAGCTTATCTATATGATTGAGTGATAATTATTGTTAAGCTGAGAATATGATTGAGCTCAGAATTCAGATAGAGCTGAGAATAGTAGCAAGTGTGAGATTTGACCACCAATCATGCTCCTGGGCGTTAGGTCTGTGGGCAAACCGTCCAGAGCGGAGCACTATTCATTATTTGGTGCGACCACAATAGCAGTAGCAATTTATTCTGTAAAATGTATCGAGGATTAGAATGGCAAAATCTGGCACACCAATCCTCGCTGGTCTTGTGGTTTTATAGTTAGCTGACCTCATGATGCAGTGGTCTCGGGTTCAAATCTCGCTACTGCCTATTTTAAAATACATAAAATTTTCATTATTTTTTCAGGTTAGAGGGAAAAATTCTAAGTCCAAAAAAAGATAAGAAAAAATAATAGCTGCCCTTTGAGGTTAGTGAGGGAGACCTGCTCCTGGAGCATGGGTGGTGGTCAAAAACTACCATGTGCAGAATATTAAGCTGAGAATATTGATTGAGCTGAGAATATAGATTAAGCTGAGAATATTGATTTGGCTGAGAATATTGATTCTGCTGAGAATATTAATTCAACTGAATTTGAAGGCAACTCAAATTGCAGTTACTAAATGTGCCATGATTGTACTTCAATGAATTATGCAATTAGTGCATGTATTTTCAATCAATTATCACATTGGGTTTTGCAATATGCATTATTGTTTATACCATCAAAACTGCAAGTTTGTTTCCCACAAAAAAAACAACTTAGCAGTGAGTGTATGCAAGACTTATGCAAGTGCCAGGCTCTCATATCAAGTAGAGAATAAGATTAAGAATAAGATTAAGAATAAATTGGAACAAGATTTTTTAAGAACCTCCATAAAAAGTAAAAGATAAAACCCCTTTGATTTTGCCAAATTTACTCTCTGCATGATCGGTCATCCCGTGGAGACCTAATTTTCCATCATTTCTTTTTCTCCAGGCTTTCTTTACTGGTCCAGGAACTAAATTAGGAGAACCAGTTGATATCAAAAAGGCACAAAATCATATCTTTGGTATGGTGATTTTAAATGACTGGAGTGGTGAGTGGTAGAATTATTGGCTATTATGCTCCCCCCCAAAAAAAATTGATATAAACTCGGATTTACTCAATTCAATTTCAGTGCACATCTTTTCTAAATTTCAAGTAGCTAGATTCATTTCTTATGTTTATCTTTATTTTTATCTTTATTTTTTTTTAACAAGAAAAAAAGTGTGTCAGATGGGTCAGGTTACAGGGGAAACTCCTGTTTCTGTAAGACAAAATGGGGGATGGATGGGCTCTCTTTGAAAAAAAAGTCTGTAAGGATAGGATTTCTTGCTCACACACATGCACACACACATATGCATGCATGCATGCACACACAGGCACATTGGGCATGTATTTCAGTTTGCTGTGTTTATTATCTAACTTCAGGCTTTTTAGTGTATATACACAAAGTATGGACTGTAACCTTTCGATCTGATTCTCTGCTGCTATTTTAGGAAGATGTATTGTAATGATGCAATTATACATAATTTGAAAATATTTTCCCCCACTATTGAATCAAGAATGGTCTGCACGTAAAGGACCATGTTCCGATCATTAATAGCCTGTCCCCAGACCTGAATTTACCTGGAATGTTGTCAAATTTGAGTATCTGAATAAGCTAATTTTTCTCATTTACCTATGAAATCTTAGGCTAAAGTGTTTGTTTGGAAGATATAGTGAAAAGTTCCCCTTTTGCGCCACATTATTTACTCTTTTAGCTCTAAAAATACAACCTTATTGAAATATTGGCGCAAAACTTACAGATGGGGATTTGGGATGAAGGCCCTTTATCAAGATAAAAACCTTTATATGTGATGTGATCTGGGAAAACCCCCACATGTCGAAAGGACAGTTTGAAAAATAAAGAAATAGCTTAAATCTGTTTATTGTCGTTTTTTTTTGTCCAATTGTATAAGCGTAACTTTAACGTGTGTATCAAAGAAGAAGAAGTAAAGCAGTTGTGGAAAATTCATATTTCCAACTCTGCAGTGATAGTAAAAACCAGAATATAAATTTCCCACCATGTTCGGGTTTTCCGATCGCATCACATATAACTTAAATTGACCATCGCCCTTTAGTGTGCATCCCTAGTCCAAATCTAGAGTTTTAAGTGCATGTCCACGATTAGGGCAATCTGTGGTGCTAAATGACAACATACCCATACACACTACACACACACAATACATACTACACACACACACACACACACACATACATAGACACGGATTAAGAAATGATTCAGTGCCATGCATGGTCATAATTGATACTATATAATAGGTTCCCAGCAGCAGAGATATGTCAGGGCTGGGAAATGGCACCACTGGGACCATTTTTATCCAAGAATTTCTGCAGTACAATCTCACATGGATAGTCCCAATGGATGCCTTGGCTCCATTCCTTGTTGCTAACCCAGTAACTCTCAGGTAGAAAATTCATCAACAATGTCCATATGTCAGAAATCACATTTTTGATTGCGGTCAATTTAGCTAACATATAAGATGGGTTTGCCTCAAAAATATTGACCCAATCTAAGCTTTCTCTGGGAAATTAAAAGGCAAAAGTTAATAACTACACAAAAACTTATTGCTACTTTGTCAATATTAACATGTTTTCTTTTAAGCAGTTAAGGCTGACGACTCCCGATTTCATGAGGATGGTGCGCTCATTTTTCTGACAAATCATGTGTTTTGCCTATACATCGGCTTGTCCATATCCTAATTCACTGTCTGAACAAGCTAAGCTCAAATCCATTTCCTTCTAGACTCACTACTTTGGAATAAAATTCCAGATCCGGAACCTATGGTACTGTATGTTGCACTTAAATGAGCACTACTCAAAACTAAAATTCCCAATTCATCTCACTTGGGAAATGCAGCATTTTAGTGACGTTTCTTTAGTTCTAGTTTACTATTTTTTATTAACAGTGCATCTAACATCATATTTTGAAATCTATGAATTAGCCTTTAATGGTGCGACGAGAGATTTCCATAACAGTGTCCCCTAAAAAATTGCAAATTCTGCTTGTTGCACTGACCTGCAATTTC
>JAMKCH010002920.1:0-37269 GCA_023653785.1 Ophioderma brevispina | reverse complement strand
GTGCTGGCTGCTGTGAACAGCAGCCATCTTACACTAAAATCCTTGGTGTGCAAGGGCCAGGAAAATACCTAGCATGGGTCCAGGGTAAAGGTTAACTTGGGCCAGCAAATTTTCCAGCAAACTTCTCAAAGTTCTGAAAAGGCAACCCATTTCTATACCAAAATTGTCATGAAAAAATGGTCATTCCTATACCAGAAGGTTGAAATGACACCCATGTTTGTGGCAGCGGCACATTCCCTTCTCGTCATTCCTGTGTGACTACACCCCCAGGTTTTTAGTAAAATGCATGCCTGCTGCTTCCCTGTAATATTATTGAGAGGTATTCATGCACAACTGTCAGAAGCATAGCCTAGGATGGCACACTTTGTGACAATGTCACCTCAAAAGCTCAGGGAGCTCTTCAAATAACCCTACCTCTGTGATTAATTTCAATATAGCAAATTAACTAGTAAAGATAAAAAAATGTTCAGACTAATTAAGACGGGCCTTATTTACTAATATTCTGCAATTTCAATGCTAATAACAGTGCAGACTATAGCGTACTTGTACGTATACGTAACACGACATACGTCACCAAATTGGTAAAGAAATACAAAGAATTTTACAAATCCTCTCAGGATTCTCAGTTTTGAGATGAGAAAGGATAAAAAATTTCAGAACTGATTGTATAGCCTTGTTCCGGTAAATACACTCCCACTCTAAGGCCATCCAGGACGTTTAACATGATCAAAAATAAGTTTGTTGTGGGGGATTATTGTTAGGGAGCAGATGGATGGTTGGGGCCTACTGTGTGCATAGGCGGGTGATTGGTGCTTCTATACTTTTTCTGAGTGGGTTTATGAATATTAATGAACGCATGGCCCACGTTTTGCTCAAGTTGAATTGTTGTAGGTTCACTGTTGCAGTTAGTAGTAAATCCACATTTCAATCCGTTTTTTGAAACCCACTAATGGGTGCTCAGACTCACCTCACACTCCCAGAAAACTGTTTCACCATAGGATTAGTGGAGCACAATTAATTGACTGATGCCCTTCCTGATGCCAATCCACAGTTTTTCCGGTGGTGGTCCTAGCTTTGGGCACCACGCCCACCATACAAGGCAATCATAATAGAAACAGTGCTGTGCCCTTACCATATGGCCAGCCCAACTCAATAATGTGTATTTTTATCTGATGTGTGGTGCCTCTGCCCGGTTTATACACTCCCATTCTAAGGTCATCAATGTTTTTCACATGAGTTCAAACCAAAAATGATACAAAATAAGTTTGTTGTAGAGGAATATTTTAAGGGATACCATAAGTATTGCAGTCGAAGAAATGAAACTACATTGGGAACATTTTTTAGCTTTGTCAAAGGCTTTTGACACTATTAACATATATATTATTGTATAAATGGAAATTATGGTTTTCCAGGTATTTGTCCTTGAATGGTTTAAACGTTCTTAGATAATAGAATACAATTTGTACGATATCAGCAATGTGAATTCCATTTATAAAAAATAAAAATACGAGGTACCACAGGGCTCAATTTTAGGACCTTTGTTATTTATTCTTTATTAAATGATTGTAAATGCCGTTTGCTGCTAGAAGTGGTCTTATTTTGGCTGAGGATACTACTCTACCGTATTCCCATCCTGATATGCCACGAAACTTGATGTAATCAATAGTGGAATTACCAGAGATCAACAACTGGTTCAGGGCAACAAACTATCGGTAACTGCTAGCAAACTATTATATGCTGTTTGGATCTCCTTATGTAACTTCTAAATGTTCCAGACAAAACAAAAGGTAATGATTGGCAGACACAACGGGGGTCAATACTACAAAACTTTTAATGTGTACTTATAACGTGACATTAAGAGAGTTGATGAACCAAATTTTTAGGTATTATCACGATGAACATCTTACATGGAAAAATCACACCGATCAAATATCAAAAAATATTCACGAGAATGTTTGGGTTTACTCTCACTTAGCACTTTGTATACCTGGGATTGTATTAAATCTCTTTATATGGTCCGTTATATTACCTTACATAAACTATGGTATCCTAATATGGGGTAGTTCCAATAAACCTATTTAGATAACATATTTTAAGTTGCAAAAATGGGCGGTAAGGATGATTAACGAATAGTCATATAGATGTCATTCGGGACATATTCTCAAAATTCAATTTGTTTAATGTATTTGGATACATATAAGCTTGGAACTTGGAGTGTTTATGTAAAAAGAAAAAAAAAAAAAAAAAAAAAAAAAAAAAAAAAAAAAGAAGAGTTTTTTAAAAAAAAAAAAAAAAAAAAAAAAAAAAAAAAAAAAAAAAAAAAAAAAAAAAAAAAAAAAAAAAAAAAAAAAAAAAAAAAAAAAAAAAAAAAAAAAAAAAAAAAAAAAAAAAAAAAACCAAAAAAAAAAAAAAAAAAAAAAAAAAAAAAAAAATAACCCCTAGCTGACCAATGATCCAAAACCTTTTGAGAATTACTTGTAAAACATTCCCAAATACCTAAATACCATACAAGAATGCCCACAATTATAGTACTAATAATAACAAAAATGTTTTCCCGATCGCGTGTGAAATTCTGGCCCAAATTATGGAATTCTTTGGAACAATAATATCAAAATGTGCAAAAACTTACTAGTGTTTATAAATCAATTCAAATCTATACTCGTAGCTGAATTGATGAGTTTTTGTTTGGGCATGTCTTGTTTTTGTGTGTATGTTATGTGTGCATTTTGTTGGTTTTGTATGAAACTTCTTAGTTTTTTAGGGGATGATCACATTTGGCTTATTGCCTCTCTGTCATCTCCTCAATATCATTGTTTTGCGCGTCTTTGGAAGATTTAGTGATTGAGTATTGACAGTAAAAGTTGATTGAAAAAAAAAAAGGGAGTAGATGGAATGCTTGACCTACCGTGTGCATAGTGGATGATTGGCGTCTATACTTTTCTACGGGTTATGATATAATACTGGGCCCCCGATTTTGCTCACAGTTGCTTTTTTTATGAACTTTGAGCAAGTCTATGAAATTCTGTTGAACAAATTTAAAAAAGTACAGTTGTAACAATAAAAACAATCGTGGAACATTTGGAGTAGTTGTGAAATGTTTAATTTCCATTTTCATGCATTTATGGGCCATGTGTACAGAGAGTCATAATGTAAAAAAACATTTTTTGGTTCTTTTTCGTATCGTGTCCCAACACTGTGGTTTGCAAATATGATCCAGCCAGAGATGGTTACAACGTATGGCTGCTTCACTAAATTCCGCCAGGTCCTTGTTTGTGCATTGTTGCCCAGCAGTGGGCACCAAGAGTGTGTTCCATGTCTTGGTGCTGTTCCACCGCCACAGGTAGTATCCTGATCTGCTTCCAATTAGCCCCAACTTCTACAAGGAAACCTTAGATCGGCCAGTTCTGGTTCTCAATCTATTGAGGCATCGCCAATTCAGCCCAAGAGGAGTCCGCTCCAGGTGGGAGATGCTCACGCAGGTTCATCTACCCGTAGGAAAATGTTAATTGGTTGATGGCAAGTCTTCTTCGCACAAAGGGACTCTCTTACCTCCTTAAGACTGTTTTCAAAGGTTGGCCTTGCTTATCACTCTCTCTGGATAAGATGTGGGAGCAGCCTATCTGTCCACACATAGGGTGCTTCACATTGATACTTGGCAGCTACGCTTCTTGCAGCTCGCTACGCTACGACAAATCTGGTGTAGCAATTCCTGCTAGGATGTACAGTTTTCGTTGGTGTTGGTCGGAGCATCCTGTGATAAGCCGGCAGAGGCATTTAACGCTGGGATCCACTTTTGGCATGGGTTGGATTTTTCCCATACAGGGCAGGCATACTCTGCACATGAATAGCACAGGGCAAGCGCCGATCGTCTTAGGTATGTGGGCGAGCACCCCATCTTGTGCCAGTTGAGTTTTTGTTCAAGATGTTATTGCGTGAACGTACTTTACTCGTCGCTTCTCGATGTGGTCTTATAAGAATAGGGGCGGTCCCAGGTAACTCCTAGGTTAGACAGGGGTTTATTACAGTAGCTCCAGGAGTTCCAGACCAGGTAAACTTTAGCTGACGTTTGGCTTGACTGTTGCGTAGATGGAAATCACACACTTGTGTCTTTAGATGGAATTTGCACGTAGGTGGTTTTCTCATTATAAGGAGTGGAGTCCATCCAAAGCTTTGGAGAGTCTCTCTTCAACATTGTGAAGTCGCATCTTTGTGCGTCTAATTCCAAGATCGCTCGCATAAATACAACTAGACAGGTTCCTGCACTCCTCGTTTGGTTGTTGGTATATATATTTTTGAACAGAGTGCAGCACACCCCTTGTTGGTAGACCATTCTTGAGCCTACGCCATCGGCTCTTCTTCCGCTCCTACTGAACAAGAACATCCTGTTGCCAGCAATCCTCGATAAGCTCAGTCAGCGGATGTCCTTGGTAATTTTCCAGGAAGTCTTATGGAGTAGGCATCGTGATTAACAGGTCGTATGCCTCTGATAGGTCCGACGAACACAATACCCTTCTCGAAACCCATCCTCAATGTGTTGAGGTTAGGTTGAGTACTGGCCTTGTTGTGTTGATTTGCCTGGCCGGAAACTTGCCTGTTCAGGTATGAGGTTTTGGCTCTATCACAGTTGCGATACGATTGAGCAGGAGGCGTTCAAAGAAGCTTGTAGGTATGGCTAAGGAGTGATATAGGTCTGTAGCTCTTGGGTTGGATGGATCTTTTTCCATGTTTAAGTGCCATAACAATGTTCTTTCCTCAAAAGATAAGGGAGAAGAAAGATGGGATAACAGAATAGAGGGTCCTATCTTTTTTCCCTTTTTTGAATAATGGCATCATTGTAGAGCTCAAGAAGCCTCTTTGCGCTGGGCAAGATTTTTAGTTGCTCATAGAGAGGGTTTGGGGGTGTCAAGGCCTACTGCTTTCCTGGTTGAAGTTTAGCAATACCAGTTCCAATTCCGTCCATGGTTGATGGAATGCAATATACTCAATTCCCTGCAAATCAGAACCATCATTTGGGACTATTACATAAAAAAAGAGCTCCTTTTTGAGCCAAGATGATTTTTGTGAACGCCACTTCTCTGCTCTAGCATTTGGTATGTAATCATTCATTTTTTTTGCGAAATTCGATAATAATATAATAATGAGGTACTTCCATATCACTCTTTAAGAACACAGCACTTAACATTTTTAACTTATTAAAAAATTTAGAGACAGAGTAACTTTAGCAATGCAGCAGCTTAATCAGCACCTTGTTGGTACAGCGAGAGCTTTCTGGTTTATTTGCCCATATCAAATGAACCATGAAGAGAGTGGCAATTCTGAGTTTAATCAATAGCTCCCAGTTTTGACATTTTTTGGACCCAGTGATAAAAGTTCTGGGGTATATCGTGTGCATCAAAAATTTGGGCTTGGAAGTTCATATTATAAGCTATTATAGACAGCTGGGTTATTGTTTCACAAACCTATAAGATTGACTGAATTTAGGAGCTTGAGCAAGTGCATGCAATACCACTTGCATAACACAGGCACTCGGCCAATCACACACCAATATATTGAGTTTCTTTTGAAGCACGGATATAATTATCTAGTTCAATTTGTATTTGCATTTCAAAATGTTCTCAGAATGGGTTTTGTGATTTGGTGTCCACTGATATCACTTTTGATGCGGGGAAAATTAAATTGGATTGCGATTGAGGCATGTGTGTGTTATTCAAGAATGTCTGGCCAGGGGTAGAAATTCGTCGCTGTATGCGAGAATCAGTCTTGATTCCCCAAAACAAATTTTGCGGGAATCATCTAATTCACCACTGTGTTAAGTTCTAAAGTTTACGAGAATCAACATTGATTCACGCAAATCAGTTTACGAGAATCTTTGCGAGAATCGATTCTCGGATTCTCGCCGAAATTCTAGCCCTGCTGGCCAGGGTTATTCACTACCCAATGCCTCTGAGATGAAGGTTACCTATGAATAGGAACTAAGTGGCATTTCAAATATGCCCTATTACAAAATATCAATGTGCACATTTTATCTATTGTGAATACACATATCTATACAAATGTGTCTCATGTTTTCAGTTGGCTTTGATTTGTTGTGATTGTTCATATTTTACTGATGCTTTTACAAAGTAACTTGTCGAGTGAAGTCAGGTACCCTAGCCCTGCAAAATTGCTGATTCTATCATTGTCATTTGTTATCAATTTGTAGATTTATTTACCCCTCATACTTATGAGATTATTAGGTAAGCCTACCTATTGGCATAATACAAGGCCCCATTGAACTTGATCCTCTTTGATCAACTTGCATCAGAGGGTGTATTGAGTCAATCCCACAATGCACCAGATTTTGGAAATTTCACTTCAATAAGGTCATGTGATCCCACAAAAAATCCTATTATCAACAAATAAAAACCCTGACTTTATGCTCATTTTAGCCCACAAAGCATTAGTACTTGGGTAATTTGTAGCATAACCATGAAATGTCTTGCAGTTCTTAAACTTTTGGAACACTTTTTATCCTGACATGTGTTTAGTACAGTGTAGGCACATTGCAATGCATTATGGGATTGGTTAAAAACACCCTCTGATCTTGCATTAAATATGTGATTGCCTCCTATGAAGCCTAACAGGAATTTGTCAGCATTCTCAATAACATTTACCTTCTTATAATAGACTTGAGATTTTCTTACATGTTGCTTCTTAACACACTTTGACAGCCATGATATTTGGCCAATTCTTCAAAATCTCCCACTGGTTCCAGAAATGAAAGAGCTGAATGCGCAGACACATTTTGAGCTCGCATACAATACAATTTGGCCACCTATGTGTCGGCTTCAAGGATGTCTATATTGGGTTGTTTTTCACCAGAGGGGAAATTAATCATCTGCTTCTGGTGGCTAAAATGGCACTATTTTTGAATCTTTTAATGCATCCTGTGCCCTTTCGCTTGATGTTGCTGTGCACTTCCGATAATAAGACTCATTGATTACTTTCTTGGGATTGCGTTTTCTAGTTGTGTACCAGTGATATTATATAAGTGAGAAATGGCGAGACAAATGGATGGAGATACAAAATCATCAAGAATCCAAAATTGATACAAGAGGTTACCTTGAATATGCAAAAATGAGGGAGGTGAGGCAAGGTGTACCAACTTGGCTTGGGGAGGTGAAGTGAGATGTGGAGAAACAAAAGTGTGACAGAGTAAAGTGTGATAGCCACAAATTATAGAGTCACTGTGTACAAATGGGGCAAAAAACATAAAATACCAGTGATATAAGTGGAGACCAAAAAGGTTGTAATAGAATGTTCAGACAATTCATGCATGGAAAAAGATCTATTGATTAAAAACAGAATAACACTTTCCTCCATGGTTCACTTGGAATTGGGCAAATGAATCATGAAAGCATCCTGTCCTTTGGAGATGTTAAGCCATTGGTCCTGTGTACAGAGAGTCATAATTGTACATGTACATTGCAGCCAATTTCGAATAAGAGTAGGGCTCGGTAAAAACCCTGTTGACCCTGTTCCCAATCCTCCCAACCTTAAAGCGGGCCATGTTAGGACGTCAATATCATGGATACACGCGGCTCCGGAATCGGCTTACTCGGCTGAATAAATCCTAACCCTACCACAAGCCATTACCAAAGACTTGTGGATGTTACCATGGCAACAGTGTACGCATCATCCGAAAACCAATGTGTTTTGGGTTTCAAACTTTAAGGTAATTTATGTTCCTGTGGAAAATTCATGAAAACAAAGGCATTTTTTTATTGGGTATAAGTCCCATTAGTTATTGTTTTGCCTACAAATTTGAATGAATGTTCTAAAATCCATCAAGTGTGTGATACAGTTGGCCCTGTGTAAATCATCAATCATGAGTACCAAAACCTGCGTGGTGGGTGGAATTGGGTTAGTGCACTATAATTTCTTTTTGTAAACTGGTTTAGTGTATTGATCTGTTTTCTCATTTATTATAACCCAAGAGCTATTTTTAAACAAGTACTATATCATTCCATGTGCTAGTTTCCATAGGGTGGGGAATGAAGAGTTTGGAACACAAGCTATGTTATAATTGTAGTAAACCTTAGAGTGAGGATGATTTATTTTTGTGTATGATGCTTTCAAATCTTTGTGATGACTTAACTAAAGACAGTTCCTTAGATTTATTATGACAATGTGTAGGGGTGAGAGATTTGATTTCAGTCACACATCATTTTTTAATGTTAAAAAAATATTTTATTGTTATTCACTTCTTCAAAAAATAAATTCAGTTGACTTTACCAGGCGATGAGGAAACACTATTGTGGCATGCATAAATAGCTGTTAAAAGTCCCTTGCTTCAGACTCAGACTGCTCATTTTTTTCCGCTCTCAGTCAAAGTCCATTTCTTGTCTCTCTTTTGTCACTCATTAAGGTCCTCTGAGATTCGGTATGTGATTTATGTATTTTATTTCACACTCTATCTGAGGAAAGATAAAAATTCATCATACCAGAAAAACCCAGAAAATTAGCAGTCGAAATGCCTTTGTCCTGAGTGTTAACATTTGTTTTGAAACAGCCTGTATGTTATTTTTTCAATGTTCCCTTTGAATGTCATGTCATCTCTCAAGGAAGATAACAATTTATCATACAAGAAAAAAACGCACAACTAAGTAGCAAATGTTATAAACTATTTTGGTCATTGACGTTTTCTTGCAAGAATCGCAGGCTTCTTGGTAAAACTTCATATTTCCATTGTATTCTGAAGTCATTTTACCTGTTGCATACATGTAAGCTTTCAATTTTTCATTGTTTTGGTGAATAGGCTTATAGAAGTAAGTCACTGCAAGTTTTTGGATTATTCATTTTTTTTTTTGTGATTTGTTCAAGATAATGCAATGTCATGATTATTGCGTGCCAGTCAAGAAGTAAGTGTTTTCCCAAGAACATTAATGTGTCTATGTGGGCTGTTCCATTTATTAAAATATACCACTTTACATAACTGAACATTTATAAGGAAGGGATCCTAAAACATGGATGAGATATTAAACTTTTAAAAAATTAATAATTTCATGATTTCTTCATACCTGATTGATTATTGGAAAATCAGCTGTAAAGATGTATAACACAGTGAATATAGTAGATTTTCTCACTTTCAAACACATAATTATGTCAAGCCACTGGCCTAAACTGGAGGCTTTCTACAGAAACAGAAATTGATAGAGCTTGGTCGGGTGTATAGACCATGAAAGAAAGAAGTTAAATAATATTTAATTTTTCTCTGACTCGTTAAAATCAACATATTTTGTATTTAGAAATAAACTTGCATTACTGAAAACGGAATCGGAATCTGATTCTCACTTCAATGTGCTCACCATCAGCATCAGAAATGTGATCATTTTTCTAATAATGAATTTTCTAAGATCACGGAGATGTCTGATGCCAATTTTCAGTTGTGCTGTCTGAGAAATGTTATTTATCAAAATATATTTGAACAGATTTTAAGTTGGATTCTTTGTTGTGTTCAATGTAGGCCAATATAGTTCTTCTGAATTCAAATCAGTGGTATGGTATTTTAGAATTCAAGACTAACCCATCCATTTCAAGCCTTCACTGGTTCACCTCATTTTCACTTACATATGGAAACGTTTACACCTTACAGTTCATCATCAAGTCAGATTTGAAATATCCAGATTCACCATAATGCAATTATTTTCTGTACGGTGGTAAATAGGCAGTGATTAAAAACAATTGCCAGACTCCACTTACAACAATGCAAAAGTTAACCGTCACCTTAAAAAAACATGGCAAAAATTTAGAATGTCGCCGGATTTCTATACTTAAAAATTTGATGAGGGGATGGTGTGGATTCTTGGGGGGGTAGTTAAAGACTTCCTTTGACTGTTGCATAAGTGTACCTAGGCATGCTATATGGCTTTCTGCATGGAGCCATATGGTACCCGGTACAGTTTTTCACCCAAAAATAGAAGCTCTGTTGATTTACCCCCGCTTCTACTTAATCACCTTTAACTCCAAATTGAGTAGTTTGAAGTCTGTGTATATTGTTGATATTGAAGAGGAAGTGGGATTGTGCAATAGCGTATCAAGATGCAGTTATTGCTACTCAAGACACTATCTAATAGTAGCATATAGTAATTTTGATCTAAACAGCTGCTTGTATTGGAGCTATATGCAATAGGTCTTGTGAGAGTGACCATATAGGTCAGCTTATGAAGCACAGATAGTGGATCGTTGTTGGGGTTTTTCTGTGGCAAAGAGAAAATAAGATTTGTCTCAAACAATTTAAGCACTTCAAATCTGTTTTTTTTTTTTTGCAAACCCCGGTGACTTGAGCACTCGACATATAACAAAATATTACATAAATACAAAATAACACCTGGATAAAACAGATGAATGACGTAATTCAAGAATGCAATATGGTAAAATATTACAAATCGATGACCCATTAAAGCCATTATTTAGAAAATAAAAAAGGTAGGAATTGTGTCGCCTCTAAGAATTATTGTGTCCTATTGGATGGGCAGTCCAATATTTGAGTAGTGGATGCCATCGACTACGTTAAAAATATTGGACTGCCCATCCAATATGACACAAAGTAGGATAGGCAAAACAACAATTCCCACCTTTTGTTCTCATTTTTTAATTAGTTGTTTTTTGGTGGTTTTTAACTAGCTGAAAATATTTCTGATTCACTTGTATTAGTAAAAAAAAAGACAAAACTACTTCCCACGGTAAATAACTGTTTAAACGCGTGCGTAACCCTTGCGTGACGATGCACTATCTAATATTGTCTTGTATTAGATACGCAACACCCAATGGTATTGCGTAGTCAAACCCTGCCAACTGCATAAGAATTCATGTTTAGTTCCCACAGGGTCCTTAATTGCACAAAAAAGACAAAAATGCACACAAAAATGTTATTCAGAACGAGCAAGTTATATACTTTTTTGAATGCAAACATTCTTTCAGGTTTTTGTCATAGTTATTAAGTGCTCCAATTGGGGGTGTAGTTCAGAATCAGCATGTGGGAAAAGTCTTGTTTGAATATGTCTCCTGTAGTCTGTAAAGATGTCAAAATTTTGATTGTTTCCCTGCCATGTTCTTTTTCATCTCTCAGGATGTTGCAGAGAAAATGGAGGGCGACCTGAAGAACCTGAAGGCTATTGGATCATCGCTGCAGGCCCAACTCGATGGATTACTTATGGTTCCTACACTCTTTGGTGTCATCAATTTTTGAAATCAATAACTGCTGCAAGGAATGAATCATTGTTTGTGCAATTTATGGGATTGGCTTACAAGCTTTGCCGAAGATGAAGGTTTAATTAAGGATATATAAAAAATGTATTATCCAATACTGTATTAATCAGAATGTTTCTTTGTGGAGCGTCTCAAGGAGCGGCATGGTGCTTTGTACGATGGAGAGTTTTAATAATTGTAGTTATCTGACAATTCACCAAAGCGAAATTTGACATCTTTGAAACCTCTGAATCGCATATGGTGGAAATATTTCCCAGAGGCATGCCCAGAAACCTCAACCCTGGGGCCTGATGCTGACATGTTGCCAAAATAGGCTGAATTTTCACGTTTTCTTCGAAAACCAGAGTCTTGAGCCTCCAAAGCCACCCCGGGGCATGCGCCTGTTACTTGACATCCGTGTTGCAAAAGAAGAAGCACCAAAAATTTACTAATGTTCTATGTATGTAAGTTACTCACATTGTGTTTTCTGCAGTCCGGTGTGGTCGTGATAAGAGGCAATAAAAATGAAGCGATGAAGCGACTGTTTGATGATATCTGGAACACTGAACACTGTAGAAAGGGAGCTGTTGAACAAGATGCAGAAAAGCATTAATCAAGACATAAGAATCACTGCAAGTAACATTTGCTTCAGTACCAGATTTTTTGGTGCAATTTGCAAAACTTTGATTTTTCAGCACTTGTTGACGGAATGAGATAGGCGGCACTAAAAGACTAGAATTCAACACATTTTGTAACAAAACTCGAATGGAGTCCAAGTAAGCCTGAAAAATGTGGTCCCAACCATCCCTGACAGGATGAATCCACATGTTTTGACACCATTTTCCTCAAAGGGATTAACAGATGATCTACATAACTTGCTAGATGTTTATGGACCAAAAATGGGTTTGAGTACAGGGAATAAATGACAGATTAGAGTGATTACTGATTATATAGTAATATAATTCTGGACACACTTTGGCGTACCGTGCCCAATAATCAATTTTATTGCTCCTACTTTTGTGCATGTGTATGTGTGGGAGCATGTTTTGATACAACCATTTCATGTTAGTATTTTTAAAGTATTCATAAATATACGAAGGAGTCCTTGCTTGAGCTTTGTTATACCTCAGTATTGCTTTCAAATCTCTACAAAAGGTGTAAACTTAATCGCTCACCTTTAACTGTAGCATGAGCACCTATTCTTCTGATAACTCACCCTGTACACAAAGTTACAGAAACCATGTGTGCAGGTATTAATTCTAATTTGAAATAGCTCCTATGGATCACAGTTTACCTTTGTGTGGGCCCGCCAGCTATAGCTGGCAGGACCACGTAGCAATCCGTTGTGCGTGTGGTACGTGTGGATGTTGTGGGGATTGTGTTGGTCACACATGTTAATTTTTTTTTTAATTGACCTCATTTTTTGAAAAAGTTTCCTTCAATTGGAACTCAACTTCTGTCATAGGTGCACAATGGATCCGTCATATGTTGATAAGGTTAAAGGTCATGTTGAAAGGTCAAAGGGTCATGTGAGGTCAGTTGAAAAATGGGCTAAAATGTAAAATTCATCCAAAAAAAAAAAAAAAAAAAAAAAAAAAAAAAAAAAAAAAAAAAAAAAAAAAAAAAAAAAAAAAAAAAAAATAAAGTGAAACGTTGAAGATCACTGTAACAAACTTTTGTCATAGTGCACCATGCGATCCTCATATGTTGATGATACAAGGTCACGGTGTCCAGGGTCAAGGTCATGGGGGCGGCCCACAGCTTATATTCCCTGAATATAGCGAGCGCAAGCCGAGAACCGCGAAATTCTAGTTATTTTTTGTCTAAATTTTCTTCTGATTTATACAAAGTACGAAGAAGCGGTTTAAAATTTAAAAAAACACGCACAAACCTAAAGAAACAACTAGTATTTAGTTGTTGGGAGAAAATCATTTTGAGACAAAGTTTGGTCCTTAAGTTTGCCCTAGTGGCATAGAAGTGATTAGTTATTAAAATGGGTCCCCCCAATAGCTGGCTCAGCTGTGATTAATATTAAATGAAAAAATGATTTTTGTCAATAGATGGTTATAAAAAACAAATGAAAACTAATGATATGGGTACTTGCGAACAATCGCATGATTCACAGTGGTTTTAGCTGTCGAGATCTGTAAAAATCACAAAAATACAAATTTTTATTTACATTTTGAATTTCATTTGCAAACCCTACACCCGATTTCTATTTTCTTTGCAGATTCTAAAAAGCTGGTGTACTTTAAATGATTTCCCTGCTGGGGATATTTAGAATATTCATAATTTAAGATATAGGTATTTTTACCAAAAACATGATTTTAACAGATTTTGGGGAAAAAATCCCATATCTCGAGTTACTAGAAAAAACACATATTATTGGTTTTCATTTGTTTCATGTGTATTTATCTTGAGAAAGCTGTGTCTACAGTTGTTATGCTAATTACATTATTGCTACATAAAATTATGTAAGCAAGGAAAGATCAATAAAAGTATCTCTTGTAGAAAAAAATGAATTACTTAGAGGTGACCTGATACAGAGTTGATTATTGTTGTAACAAATCTTAAGATTCATTGCTAATTAAGTTGTGGTCTGTTGCAGCATCGGTTTTGTAAATGTGTTATAGTAGATTTCAAATTAAGTGAGACTCCATACATATTTCGATAGGGGGATATTGATATGGGGTTCAAACCCCGGCTAAGTGGAGACCAGATCTTTGTTGCCATTACAAAACATCGCGCGTAAACGTTCTAAGCACATCGTGTATGCTCATTTACATACACACCTTGCAATTACAAGCATCAATGCATGATTTTGTCCAATCACATTTCTTCTTTTGTAATAAACATTTATGAATGTCTGACAATAGTATGATATTGGAAAAATTAAACCCTGCCTCTGTGCAGTTCAGCTTATAAGATTTTAAGTTAGAGATAGCATAAAATATACCTTTTTGGAATCCCTGACACCATACCAACATTTTGCTGGGCCTTTTAATGAAATGTGACCACTTTTCAGTTTAAGATGCCCCTTCAGAATGGCCATCATACATTTTGTGTATGTCATAGTATGAGGTAGCCCTGGTATAAATGCATCTCCCCCCCCCCCTTCCCCAGGTACGGACCAACATGCCTGGCTCAACCACTAAACTTGATTGGGTGTAGACCATGTGATTTTTTGCAGAAAGCTATCTGTGTGGTTATGAATATTAATGAGCTCATTTGCATATCAACAAAAGCATATCACTAATCCACTTTACCGACAAAGCGCAACTACCCATGAAATTTAAACTTGGTAGTGTGGTAGACCCTATGAATTCTTGTGCCATATTGTTTTGCATCCAGATATGCATGTTAATAAATACTAATAAGCTCATTTGCATATAATCTAAATGCAGACTGCATAATTCATATTTTAAATTATCATAGAAGGCTAATTCCCATTCAAATGGTATTTAAAGAGACACTGGCACATTTGAAAAATAGTGCGCCCTCAAGATTTTTCAAAATCGGTATTTTTGCATGGTTGTAAAGCTTTTATATACAAAAGCCCTCACCCGAAATGATTAAGACCAAATCAGCTTCCTTATGGGTAAACAGAACGATTTTGTAATTTCACGTCGCCGGCGACTCTTAATTCAGCAGACGACGAAAATTGCGTTTAACACAAGAACAGGCACGTTTTCCCACGCTATGCACACTGTTTGAACGGTTTATAAGCTTTGTGGTTTTAATATCAGTGAGTACGAGTCAAAATATTCATGTAATATACACATTTGTTGATTAAAGTTATGGAAAACTTAAAAGTTGGCCTACAAATTACCTGGATGTCTTTATCCTCATATCAATGTCCCTATCTGTTTTGGGGTATGTTATTTTTATGTGTAAAATATATCTCTCTTCTTCCAATGGCCTAGACTATCATTTGAAAGCAAATTGAAGAAATTTCATATTTTGTGAAAATGTGCCAGTGCCGCTTTAAAGGAGGATGATTTTTTCCAATATAGAGCAATTTGAGTGTGTATGTGAGTTTGGATAGTTGTCAGGAAATCTTTAACTGGGATTGCTGCAACCAAATTGAAAGCGCTGTTGTAGTGTCACAAAGTGTCAATCATGCAGTGATAACTGCCGGAAGCACTACTGTTTGAAACATTAAACAACATTCAAGTATTTTCCCCTCTATTAATATTTTCCTTATCTATTATTACCAAGTTGTGCCATTGTCTTCATTTGTTCTTTCACGTGCATGTCTCTATGGACAGCAAGGAAATCAGCGGCACGTCAGTTTTTCAAATTGAACGGAAGTCACCGGAATGAAAGTTACTGAAGACATGTTATGTAAAGTCTATTCATCTCAGTCTTTTCCAATCTTGACTGCTATTGCATTTGAATAACATGATTATAAATTAATGCTTACAGGAAGAAATAGAGTTGTGTGTGTGCAATCAAGAGCAAAGTCATGTTGCTTGCTATACTTAGAGCCATAATCATTTATTTACCAAATTTGAGGTCTCTGTTGCAGTTTTAATAGAAGTGTTAAGTCTTATCAACAAAACATTGCTCTTCTGTGTGAAAATGGACATTAAAACAATGCACAGTCAGCAAGGGTATACACTATTGCTATTCTTCAGGTAGTTTATCAGGGATTAGACCCTAAAATTTAGATGACATTGAGGAAGGGGTTGTGTATGACCCAGGCGTGGGAGATTGATAACAATAATCATTTACAGTATGCACTGCCTTTTTCCCAACTTTATTTCAACTTTGAAGTAAAATTAAAACATCTCCCATTTCACATCTTCACCAATTTTGGAATTTCCAGAAAATGTAGATCATTTTTCTTCAGGTCAACAAGCAGTGGAAATTTCTCTTCAAGGGCTCATCCTTGTCAAGTTCTTCTTAGTAATGAATGGTATATTTTGTTTTGGAAATCACCAAATTAACATTATCACTTTCAAATGGTTCTACACTCATCACTTTGCCATTAAACCATCAAGCTTTGCCATGGTGATCTATTCACTGGTGAAGTACTTGCTTGTTGATGAGCAGATGAGGGTTCCCGGTAATGTGATCCATGTACATTTGAGATTGTGTGATGGCACATTTTTTTCCTTCGGAGGTTGTCTTTTCACATAACTTCTCCTTCACTGCGGCATAGTTCTGTTTCTGCCTTTCTCTGTATAGGTGACTAGTCTTGGTGGGTCTATACTAGTATTGGGCATTTCAATCATTGCAAGATTAGACAGCAGGTGATTTAACTTTATGATCTGGATCTTGCTGAATCTTACAAAATTCCCTCTGACTGAGAAAAATGCACTAAGTCCTGGATGTAGTGATTGCATCATCAAGCGAAGACGCATATGGACACAAAATCGCTGGTCGTGTCAGCGACACCATCGTAGCATGGTATCCCCCATGGGTTCGGGCCCAGGCCGACCCGAATTTGTGACTTTTCTTCTTTCCCTATTCCCTCATTCCTTCACTCCCTCCTGGGAGAAAACAGATGTGGCATTAGGGTTAAAACAATGCACAGTCAGTAAAGGTATACACTAACAGTAACCTTCAGGTGGTATATCACAGATTAGACCCTAAAATTTAGATGACATTAAGGAAGGGGTTGTGTATGACCGAGGAATGGGAGATTGATAACAGAAATCATTTAAAGTATTCACTGCTGTTTTCTCAACTTTATTACTAAAATCAAAACTCCCATTTCACATCTTCACCAATTTTGGAATTTACAGAAAATGTAGAAGCAAAACAAATTCCTCTATTCAGTTGATATAGTCAGAATAAGCTTTAAACCCTGATCTATGTTATAAACCTAAATTGAATCTGTATAGTCGCGGATGTAGCGATGACGTCATCAAAAGAAGACTTGAATGGGCACGAAATTGCTGGCCTGGCCAGTGACATCGCCGTAGTGTGGTATCCCCAGTCACGAGACTGTGGCCCGACTGTGGCCCGAAGGGCTCTTGGTTCGAGACCGACCCAAATTTGCGACTTTTCTTCTTCCCTCTTCCATAGGCTAGAAACAGATGTGGCATTAGGGTCAATGTACATGATGTAAGTAAATCCAAATTTTAAATCAAGTTTTGTCCCCGTAAAACGGGGTGGCCAGATTCACCTCACACTACTAGCAATCGCCCTCCCTCCCTTCCCCCACTTTGTCCGATTCAATACATCCCCTCCTACTCTCTTCTTCCACTTGCTTCTTCCATGTCTTCATTGGATGTCCCCTCCTCAAACTGCCCACCTTGAACTCAAAAGCCCTTCTTAAAACATGCTCCTCATTCTTCCTCAGCAAGTGCCCATACCAACGAACATGGTGACTTGCCATTTGGTCTAATCCCACTTGGTCTAATGGCCATTTTGGCTAACTCCAATTGGTCTAATACCATTTAGTCTAATAACCATTTAGGCTAATAAACATTTAGTCTAATAGCCATGTAGTCTCATTTTCATCTGATCTAAATCTCATATCGTCCAATATCCATACCGTCTATAAAACCGATTTGGTCTAATGCCAATTGGTCTAATACCCATCTGGTCTAATATTCATTTTGTCTAATATCCATTTGGTCTAATACCCAATTGGTCTAATATCCATTTGGTCTAATATCCATTTGGTCTAATATCCATCTGGTCTAATATCCATCTGGTCTAATACCCACTTGGTCTAATACCCATTTGGTATAATATCCATTTGGTCTAATATCCATTTGGTCTAATGTCAATCTGGTCCAAATGGGTATTACACCAAATAGATATTGCAATGCAAAAAAAGAAAAAAGAAAAGAAAGAGCTCAACCATAATTAGAGGAGTTCGCTTACATTTTGACAAAAACTATAAAGTGGCTCTAATCCAGCAATTCAGCATGTGGCCTAACATAGTCTAGGCAAGCTTTAAGTGGTACAAACTTAACAGGAGAAAAACATTGTATATAAAGTGTCAGCATACTTGGTAGCAATATACCATTCCCAAGCTTGGCAAGAGATTTTATGTGCGGAAGATGCGAGAAGGGAGCTGGAGGGATGGTGGAACAGGAGGAAAGATTGTGTGATGAGGTGGAGTCTGTGAAGGAGTTCACATACCTTGGGGACAAGGTTAGTGGGGGTGATGGATGCAAGGTGGCTATGACAGCTAGAGTGAGGTATGGGTGGGTGAAGTTTAGGGAATGTGGGGAGTTGTTGCAAGGGAAAAGATATCCTTTGAAGATGAAAGGAATGGTGTATAAGAGTTGTGTGAGATCAGTGATGCTGTATGGGAGCGAGACGTGGCGTCTGAGCGAAAATGAGATGGAGATTCTGAGGAGGACAGAGAGAGCAATGATAAGAGCGATGTGTGGGGTGAAATTGATGGATAGGATGAAGACTGAGGATTTGATGCAGATGTTGGGTTTGGAAGAGGCGATGGACCGGTTGGCGAAGGCGAATAGTGTACGTTGGTATGGGCATGTGTTGAAGAAGGATGACGAGCATGCCTTAAGAAGGGCCTTTGAGTTTGAGGTGGGAGGTTCGAGGAGGAGGGGACGTCCAAAGAAGACATGGAAGGAGCAAGTGGAGGAGGCGAGTAGGAGGGTTGGGTTGAGGATGGAGGATGCATTGAATCGAGTGAAGTGGAAGGAAGGAGTAAGGGCGGTTGCTGCCAGTGTGAGGTGAATCCGGCTACCCCCGTTTACGGGGACAAAACCGGATTTAAAACTTTGGATTTACTACTACTGCAAACCCTTCAGGAATATTTATGCAAAACTACTCCACAGGTATTTATTTCAACTTGTTTGCCTGTTACTTGGATTACTACCAAAAGATATATTGAACCAATCCCATAATGCATTGCAATGTGCCTATACTGTACTGTACTAAACGCTTAAAGCAGTAATGACACATTTTTTGAAGATGGCCCCCAATTTTCCCAAATTTTTAGATTTTTAGACGGTTGCATTGGTAACTGGCTAGTAAACTATACCTGTGAATGGTTAAGGTCGAAAATGTCTATGTGTTGCAAACGAAGGAATTTTGTAATTAGAATAATTAGTATAGGAGATCTCCGATAATAATTCAACAGCTGTTGGAAACGGCCTTCCAATATGAAATAGCCGGGAAATAGTGCCGTGTACGTGTCTATGCTCATCCATTAGTTGTTTTATTGGTTCAGGCAAGTCAAGTTAGAGGTCATTTTCTTGAGGTGGAACTATTTCATCATGGACGGACATGAACTTAGCATTTCCAGCTCTGCCGTTAAGTACAATCTGGGATCCCAATTTTAATTACAAAATCGCTTATTTTATGATAAATACGCATTTTTTTAGCATGATTCTCGTTCGCAGGTATAGTTTCCTAGACAATTACCAACATAACTGTGCAAAAATATCAAATTTTTAAAATTGGGGGCACTCTTCAAAAATGTGCTGTTATTCCTAATTGTAGGTTTTGTATTTTTAGGCATATCTGAGGTAGCTTATATTCAGGAATATGATATTAATAGGATATTTTGCATATTCTTTTGGAAGACACCTTTTAGAAAAAAAAATTATTGTGCCATTCTGCTTGCTAGCAAAACTGCACATAGGGAATACTTTGGTGTTGTGTGTGTATGTGGGTGTGTGTGTGTGTGTGTGCACGGATATATACCTTGTGAGGATATTTGTTTGTCCTTTGATATTTTCTTTTTCATTGTGGGGATGTTTTTAAAAAATTCTAAATCCCGAAAAGCTAATTAATATGTATTAATTCTAGTCACCTTAATTAACACATAGAATAAAGTATAATATAATATCACACTTTATTCCAATAAAGACAACCTGTTACCCAAACACAGTTCAATAGTTGTCTAAAAAAAAAAAAAACCTTATCCTCCAACACCCCACATACCCCTAAAGAGTGTATTTATGCTATAGTGTCAAAAAACCTCTCCACAAAGCCTAGAATATCCATATGTGTGTGTGTGTGTCTGTCTCTATGTCAGCCTGTGCCTCTGTGTCCTTGTCTATGTCTCTGTGTGGTAAAAATAATAACCCTGTACTTTCTTGATTCATACTCTTTTCTTTTACCCGTTGATCAATTATTTCAATTCATACACAGAACCAGTACTGGCCCTAGAATCATAGCGGTATACACAGATTGACCTATGATGACCCCATGTGACCTTTGACCCTATTCACAAAATGCAATGGTAGATGACACAAACTTTGGGTAGCATTCTACTAGGGTAGCTCATAGTGAAACAGGATGTATGGGTAGCTCATAGTGAAATTGGGTTTGGGCTCATAGTGAAATTGGGTATGGGTAGCTCATAGTGAAATTGGGTATGGGTAGCTCATAGTGAAATTGGGTATGGGTAGCTCATAGTGAAATTGGTATGGGTAGCTCATAGTGAAATTGGGTATGGGCTCATAGTGAAATTGGGTATGGGTAGCTCATAGTGAAATGCATGCACCTGCTGGAGATTTATTGCAGGGGAAATTAGCTACTTGTAATACCGAAGGGAAATGTTTCCTTAAATTATTTTCCTGATGTGCTGCTTGTTAGAGGATTAAAGCTTTCGGGGAATTATTATTGCATTGATCATACTCTACCTTTAAACTCAAATAAAATAATCTACTATGTATAAAAGATAATCCCAGTTGTTAGTTAACTGTTTGAGATTTGGAATGACATACACAAAAAACAAATGTGAACATGATATTGGCTGTGGGTGTCGAGTAGGTACCGCAAACCCTTTCCTTAGGCAAAGTCCCAGATAAGTGAGTATTTTGCAATCAATCAAAGGGAGGATCTAGAAATAGATGATGATTTGATGGGAAAACTGTAACTGCCCTCTGGAAATGCGAAGGGTAATAGAAGGTCATATGTACCCTCTGGTGCTATTACATTAATTCTAAGTTATTCATTTCATTGTGCTGACTTTTAGAAGGCCATTATCGTGGGTGCTTTTATACTATTTCATAATCTTAGCTTTGTTGGCCTGTATTTCAATATCATGGCTTAATTTTCTCAAATGTACACAATTTAGTTAAACATACAGGTGTAATATTAATCATTGTTTTCAAGCTTGATCTTTAATGTACTACTCTTTAGTTGATTAAAACAAAGATTTGCAATACTTTTTATACACACGCGCGCACACATGCACCCACACTCATGCATGCACACACGCATGCACATGCACACGTGCACACACACAGAGCAGTGCGAATAAAGTAATTTCGTAAAAACTTTAACCATGAAGTACACCTGATGTTAAAAAAATGTCCAAAAAAGGACATTGTGCATCTAACAGAGTTAAAGGGTCAAAGATCAAGACCTCTATTTGACATTAAATCAGAAGTAGAGTTCTTCTTTCACAAATGTTATCAATGACCATTCATCATGGTATCAGTGATCTTTTAAGAAACTTAAAATTTTTGTGAAGAAAGACCGTTGAAATAGTCACAAGAACTGAACCAATTTGCCGGATGCCATATTTGCATTCTGGTAACCTCATTTTTTTACCTAGCCTTTGACCTAAACATTTGTTTCAAAGTGATTTATTTTTAAGCACTGAACCCAATATACCTTAAATTAGAGCCAATGGTTGAATTTAAACATGATTAAATTGATTTTTGAATGTCTTTTATAATGAGAAGACAAAGAAATTAGTGAGAAAATAGCATTATAGCAGCTTATCCAAGTTCAATCAAAGAGAGATCACAGCAATACATACTGCAAACCAGACATCATCTTTTGAGGTGAGTGTTTTGCTCCCCTACAGCTCTCCTTTAAGTGAATTTGATAGCTCCCCTGATGTAGCTCTTCTTAAAGGAGAACCCGTACAACGAATAATATTATACAATATACTCTATAAAACAATTATTGACCACATCTCGAGTGGTTTCATCGAAAAACAAAATCATATTAACCATAACAATGAATAAAAAACATCTGATCTGACCATGCGCTATTTAAAAATTCGCGCTATTGTATAACGTGTTATGCGATACGGTCGGCACGTTTGCGTCATTCATGCCATAGGAAATGTACATTACAAGGCGTCACGTGGGAAGGTGTATGACGCTACTGTGCCATCAGTATCGCATAACACATATACATATCCCATATACACTAGCGCGAATTTCAAATAGCGCATGGTCAGACTAAATGTTTTAATTCATTTTTATGGTTAGTATAATTCTGTTTTTCCACGAAACCACTCTATAAGTGTTCAATAATTATTTTTATAGCGTATATTGTATAAGTTATTCTTAGTGCGGTTCTCCTTTAAGTGCATTGTAGGAGAGTAATTGTAACTCCTCTTGGAAGGTCTTATTTTTGATGTATATTGCAATGGTAAATGTTCTTAAATTGTCTTCTGAATTCTCCTTAATTTGACAGAGCTTTTAGGGGAGGATTACCTTTAAAAGACAATGTATGCTGCAAACCACAAGCAAAAAACATGCTTTTAACAGATTTTTAGGGAAAATCCCATATCTTGAGTTTTAACATTTTCAAAATACCCTCAGCAGGGAAATCATGTAAAGTACACCAGCTTTCATAATCTGCAAAGAAAATGGAAATAGGATGTAGGGTTTGGAAATTAAAATTCAAAATGTAAAAATATGAAAAAAATGATGAATTTTGTGATTTTTAAATATCTGACAGCTTAAACCATCATGAATCATGCGATTGTTCAACAAATGCCCATATCATTGATTTTCATTTGTTTTATTATAACCATCTATTGACAAAAATTATTTTCATTACTACTTAATCACTCTTGAGCCATCTATGGAAGCCACCGTAATCGGATATTTCTATCTCTAAATCAATACGATGACTTATTGATTTAAGGGTGTTTTAGAGATCCAGTTACCTTTAAGCCTGAACGTACTTGCGCAAGAAGCTTATTGCACACAAAAGAAATAAAACCATATCCACAACGTGGGAATTGCATGAAAATAACCAGATATTAAATAACAATAGTATATAGGGTGACTCCTGTGGAGATCTAATTTCCATGTTGCTCTTCAAAATTTGTTTCTGATTTCCAAGATCAGTTATTTATTTGACGCCCACTGTCTGGATTTTAAAATAGCTTTTGGTAAAATATGTAACTTGGAATTACTTGAAATATCGCACAAATTGCCAGACCAACTCAATAATGTGTATTTTCATCTGATGCGTGTAGCTCTTGTTCCGGTTTATACACTCCCATTCTAAGGTCGTCCATATTTTCACATGAAGTTTAACAATGATACAAAAAATAAGTTTGTTGTAGAGGAGTATTGTTAGGGAGTAGAAGAGTAGATGGATGGTTGACCTACCGTGTGCATAGGTGGGTGATTGGTGCTCTATACTTTTCTGATGGGTTATGAATATTAATGAACCGTGCCCACGATTTTGCTCAAGTTGATTTTTTTGACCAAGTCTGTGAAATTCTGTTGAACAAATTTACAGAAGTACAGTGGTAACAATAACAACAAATCTTGAAACTTGGAGTAGTTGTGAAATGTTTTAATTTCCATTTTCATGCATATAACAGTAACATTTTTGTTGTTGATGGAATGCAATACATCCAATTACGGCAAAATCAGAACCATCATTAGGGACTATTACAGAAAAAGAGATGCTCCTTTGATGCCTAAATGTTTTTGACGCCAATTCATATTAACCATAATCATTCATTTATTTTCGAAATTTGATGAAAATAATAATGCAGGTACTTACATAGCGCTCTTACAGATAAAGCCAAGTATCACAACATGCGTAACAATTTTAGTACTTTCTTAAAATTGAGACAAAGCAACTTTACAAATGGCAACAGCTTAATCAGATCGCGCCATGTTGCTACAATCCAAACTTGCCGAAACACAACACAGTGGGTACAGTGAAGCTTTCATGGTTCATTTGCCCATATCAAATGAAGAGAGTGGCAATTCTAGTTTAATCAATCAGCTCCCCGTTTTTTCACATTTTTTTGGACCCAGTGATAAAAATTCTAGGGTATATCGTGTGCATCAAAAATTTGGGCTTGAAGTTCATATTACAACAAGCTGTTTTATGTTTCAGACTATAAGAATGACTGAATTTAGGAGCTTTATCCAGGCATGCAATAACATGTATGACACAGGCACTTCGCCAATCACCCACCCCCCCATCAGAATTTCAAAATTTTAAAAAAAAAAAAAATCTATACAATTTGTATTTGCATTGATTTCAAACTGTTCTCAGAATTGGTTTTGTGATTTGGTGTCCACTGATATCACTTTTGATGTGGGGAAAAATTGGATTGGAATTGAGGCATGTGTGTGTTATTCTTCACAAATGTTGTGCGTTATTCACTACCCATAATCCATTAAGATGAATGTAACCGATGAATGGAACTAGCGGCATTTCAAATATGTCCTATACAAAATATCAATGTGTACATTTTATCTTGAGTGAATACTCATCCTATACCCATGTCTCGTGTTTTTTTCCAGTTGGTTTTTTGATTTGTTGTGATGATCATATTTTACCAATGCTTTTATGAAGTAACCTGTGACAAATCAGGTACCCTTGCCTGCAAAATCTCTGTTTCTAACATTGACATTACTTGTTGTGTAGTTTTATGTTTCCATAATCAATTTGATTTAATTTATTTAACTCTCATACTTGTGACAGAGACATTATTGGAATAACCTACCTATTGGCGTAATACAGGTCCCATTGAACTTGATCCATCTTTGATAATCTTGCATTAAACATACGATTGCCTCCCCTGAAGCCTAACAGGATGTGGTCAGCAATTCTAAGAACATCTTACCTTCTTATAATTCTGAAATTGTCCCAATGTTGCTTCTTAACACAACTTTGACAGGCATGATATTGGCCAATTCTTCAAAATCTCCCACTGGTTCCAGAATAAAGAGCTGAATGGGCAGACACATTTTGAGATGTAAGTGTTGACAATAGTAATTAACAGATCACAGTGTAACAATGGGCAAAAAACATCAAAATCCATACCATGATATTGTGGAAACCAAAATGGTTGTAACAGATAGTATGCATGGAAAAAATATTATTGATTAAAACAGAATACACTTCTCCCTGGTTCACTTGGGAATTGGGCCAATGAATCATGAAAGCCTCCTGTCCTTTGGAGATGTTAAGCCATTGGTTCCATGTGTACAGAGAGTCATAATTGTACATGTACATTGCAGCCAGTTTTTAATAAGATAGTGCTGGGTAACACCCTGTTGACACTGTGTCCCAATCCTCCCCAACCTAAAGCGGGCCATGTTGGGAGGACGTCATTATCATGGATACACGCGCTCCGGATCCGCTTACTACTCGCTGTAATAAATCCTAACCCTACCACGCCATTACCAAGACTTGTGGATGTTACCATGGCACAGTGGTACGCACTTCCGAAAATAATGTGTTTTGGGTTTCAAACATCAGGGCAATGTTATGTTTCCTATGGAAATTCAATGATAGCAAAGGCATTTTTTTGACGGGTATAAGTCCCTTAATTATTGTTTTTCCTAAAATTTGAATGAATGTTCTACAAGCCGAAAGGTTGCATGATATTGGTGTAGGTATTTACCTCTAAGTGCTGAAGGAGCTTTGTATGTTCAGCTCCCTCTTGGCAAAAATCCATCAAGTGTGTTGATCGTTGGCCCTGGTGTTAAATCATCATCCAAACTCTGCATGGTGGTTTGAATTGGTTAGGCGCACTATCATTCTTTGTAAACTGTTTTAGTGTATTGAATCTGTTCTCTATTTATTGTTCCCAAGACCTATTTTTAAACAAGTACATACAATTCCATGTGCCAGTTTCCCATAGGGTGGGGAATGAAGGTTTGGATACGACAAGCAATGTTATAATTTGTAGTAACTCCTGTGTTTGAGGATGATTGGGTTTTGTGATGATTCCTTCAAATCTTGTGATATTACAAAGACAGTTCTGTAGATTGATCATGACAATGTCTAGGGGTGAGAGATTTGATTTCAGTCACACATAATTTTTAGTGTAAAGGTGCAAAGAGGATTCAAATAACAGGGGTCCAGAAAAAAAAAATTTGGAAAAATTCTGCTTTTGGCACTGGTGTAAAGCTTAATATCAAAAATATCCCCTCTGTAAGGATTCAGCTGAGATGGTTCTCTATGGTACACAAAATTGTGAAAGTTCCAATTCGTATAGGAGCAAATACGAAATTTCAGCCTATGTTTTCTATTGTAATATAAGCATAAATCACCTTTTGTTTGCATTTCAAGTTGATTTTCTGTACCCAAATAAAAGGTAAGGAATCTACTGAGCATTTAATTATATGAAATCACTAAATCGCATAAATATGGAGTGACTTAAAATCTCTCGTTGCACCTTCAATGTGGGTTCCATAGATGGCTGAAGAGAGATTTAAATTGGAAGGAAAAATCATTTCTTTAATAGGTATAATAAAACAAAGGAAATCTTAATGAGATGTCTTTGAACATCACTGCATGATGCCATGAGGTTTTAGTGTAAGATATGTAACAAATATTTTCATATTTTACATTTTTGAACGTTGTCATGGCATTAAACACAAGAAAACATGCGTCAGAGTTGATTCTCATGGCATCCACCCCGTTTGACCGGTTTGTTACCTTTGTTATTTTAATATCAATGAGTACGAGTCTGATATTCATGTAATAGACAATTGTGATTAAAGTTCAACAACAATCCCAAATTTGGCCTACAGATTATTGGATGTCTTTAGCCTCTTAAGGCTCATACCTGTCGGTGGTAGTTAGTTTTGTGTGTACATATATCGTCTTTTCCCAAGGTCTAGACTATCATTTGAGAGCAAATGGAAGGATTTTCTTTGTTGAAAATTTAACAGTGCTGCCATCAACCCAACCTCCTGTTAGCTCAAATGGTTTAGAGTGCTATTGCTTGGTATCACAGAAGGTGTGGTGGGGATTTTGCAATTGTCCATTGATGGGGCAAACTGTATGGTGAGAATTCTTAAAGGGAGTAACTTTAGACCTTGGTTTAAACCAGGGTTCGTCACATGAGAGGACATTTTTCCCTTTCCAAAAAACTGCGAAGGTGGTGTGCCATAACAGGTGAGAAAATCCTCATGGATGGGCTTGTTTCGGCCCATCCATGAGGAATTTTCTCACCTGTTACATTTAAAACTGTAAACTGTATTTTGAAAGAAAAAGCCCACTCATGTAGGACTAACCCTTTGTGTAAGCCCAGGTCTAAAGTTAGTCCTCCCTTTCAGAATACCAGCCATCTTTAGCCCTTTAACAGGTTTAAAGCAATCCTATAGGTAGAACAAAAGATATGCTTTTGGTAAACTTCATATTTCCATTGTATTCTGAAGCATAAAAGTCATTTTACGTTACATATTTAAGTTTTCAATTTTTCATTGGTTTGATGAATAGGTTTGTAGAATCGAGTTAGAGCATTGTGGTTATTCATATTTGGGGGTGGATTTGGTTCAAGGGCTAATGCATGTCATGATTATTAGTGCCATCAAGGAGAGGAAAAGTGTTTTCCAAGAAATTAATGTGGTTATTGTGGCTGTTCCATTTATTAAAATAGATCAACTTCAGATAGGAATGAACATTTATAAGGAAGGGATCCTAAACATGGAGAGATATTCAACTTAAAAAAAGTGGATTTTGTTAAAAGTACACTTAAAATTGATTATAGGAAATCTGCTGTAAAGATGTATAACACAGTGAATATAGTAGATTTTCCACTTTCAAAACGATCTATAGTCAGCACTGGGCCTAAACTGGAGGCTTTCTACAGAAACAGAAATTGATAGAGCTTGCGCGGGTGTAATAGGCAGAAAGAAAGAATATTAATTTTTCTGAATATTAAAATCACATAATATTTGTATTTAGACATAACTTGCCTGTTTCGATCTTCATTATTACTTAAAACGGAATCGGAATCTGCGTTCTCATTTAGTTGAACTTGCTCAACATCAACATCACAAATGTGATAATTTTTCTAATATGAATTTTCAAGGTCATGGGCATGTCTGATGCCAATTTGCAATCGTGCTCCCATATAGACGTTATTTACTTCCTCATCAAAATATTTTGAACAGATTTTAAGTTAAATTCTTTGTTTTGTTTAAATCCTTCAATGTTGGCCCAGGCCCATATAGTAGTTCTGAATTCAAATCAGTGGTATTTTAGAATTCAAGACTAACCCATCCATTTCAAGCCTTCACTGGTTCACCTCATTTTCACTTACATATGGAAACGTTTACACCTTACAGTTCATCATCAAGTCAGATTTGTTATGTCTAGATTCACCATAATGCATTTTTTTCTGTAAATAGGCAGTGATTAAAACAATCGCTAGGTTCCATTTAAAACAATGCAAACATTAACCGTCACCTTAAAAAACATGGCAAAGATTTAGAATGTCTCCGGATTTCTACACCTAAAAATTGATGAGGGGATGGTGTGGATTCTTGAGGGGGGAGTTAGACTTCCTTTGACTGTTGCATAAGTGTGCCCAGGCATGCTATATGCCTTTCCGCATGGAGCCATATGGTACCCGGTACAGTTTTTCACCCGAAAATAGAAGAATGCATCTGTTGATTTTATCCCTTGCTTCTACCTAATCGCCTTTAACTCCAAATTGAGTAGTTTGAAGTCTGTCTATATTGTTGATATTGAAGAGGAAGTGGGATTGTGCAATAGCGTATCAAGATGCAGTTATTGCTACTCAAGATGCTATATAGCAGTAGCATATAGTAATTTGATCTAAACAGCTGCTTGTATTGGAGCTATAGTGCAATAGGTCTTGTGAGAGTGACTTGAAATTGTAACCATATAGGTCAGCTTATGAAGCACGGATAGCGGATCGTTGTTGGTGTTTTCTCTGTGGCAAAGAGAAAATAAGATTTGTCTCAAACAATTTAAGCACTTCAGATCTGTTTGTGTTTTTTGCAAAACCCAAATGTAAACAAAATATTACATAACATACAAAATACTACTTGGATAAAAACAGATGAATGATGTAATTCAAGAATGCAATATGGTAAAATATTACAAACCAGGATGATCCATTAAAGCCATTATTTGGAAAATAAACAGGTAGGATTTGTTGTTTTCACTCTAATATTGTGTCATATTGGATGGGCAGTCCAATATTTGGAAGAGTACTTGCTAAAAAATAGTGGAAATGTCCATCCCCAATATGACACAATAGTAGATAGGCAAAACAAAATATTCCCCACTTTTGATTCTCATTTTTAATTATGTTTTGGGTGGGCTTTAATAGCTGAATAATATTCTGAATTCACTTATATTAGTCAAAAAAAGACAAAACTAATTCCCCACAGTAAAAACAATAGCCCGTTCAACTGTTGTATATGCATGAGTAAACCCTGCGTGACGACGCACTAATAGTGCTCGTATTAGATAGGCAACACTGGTATTGCGTGGTCAAACCTGCCAACTGATAAGAATTCATGTTTATTGCCACAAAGTCATTAATTTGCACAAACAAACCCAAAAGGGTCAAAAAATGAGGCAACGGAAAGAAATGTGGCATTCAGAACAAACAGTGTGTACTTTTTGTTGATTGCAAACATTCAGGTTTCTTTGGACGTTTTTAAGGACTCCAATTTTTATAGAATTTCTAGGTGATGGTGTATAAAAACATACTTGGAGGAAGATCTGATCTGTGAGATAAATTTACACGTGAAGTGATATTATATCAACACTCACCTGTAGGGTTACACACAACTAAAAAACTCAACTATAACAGTAGTCTATGGAAAAAATGGCAACTTTGCGCAGTTTCTTTCACATTTAAAAAACTCTACAGAGGAATACAACAAACATCACCCCAAAGTACGAGCTGAAATCACCAAATACCAAATTTTGAACATATGATGACAGAAAAATTCGAGTTACGAATCACAAAACTTGCCCGACGTCAGACCGCCAAACCAAGATTCTCTATAGTCGCCAAAGCTAGTAATTTGCAAATCGATGTGAAAATTGATGACCGCCGAGTTTAAATTTCCTCAAATTCACTGTCCAAATTCCGCTAGTTTGAGAAAACAACCAGTCTACCATGGCAATCATGAAATTCATCCACTTTTCTGAATATAATAGGCATTTTCATACATTTTATAAGCACTTTTTCAGATGCATGCAAGAAAGAAAGTAGTCCATCCAAGAATTTTTGATCCTTACGGCAGGCAGGTTAGTGGTTGTATACCTTTACTGTTATTAAGAAATTAAATTTTATGAATTTCTTAGTGTCTAGGGTATAAAAAACCAATTTACTTTCTGATGGAAGTCTGATCTGTGAGATCTCTTATATCACAATGTGAATGATTGCTTATTCAATTACTTTCACCTGTACTGTTATTAAGAATTCAAGTGTTATAGAATTTCTAGGTCCTAGTGTATAAAAAACAATTTACTTCTGAGGAAGATCTGATCTGTGAAGGGGGGGGGAAGATCTCCTAAATCACAATGGAGTGATTCTTATATCAACTACTTCACCTGTACTGTATTAAGGAATTCAATTATAGAATTCCTAGGTCTCTATTGGGTATTAAAAACAATTACTCTGAGGAAGATCTGATCTGTCAGATTTCCTTAATCACACGTGAAGTGATTCTTATATCAAACATGAACCTGTCTGTATTAAGGAATTCAATTGTTCATAGAATATCTACGGGTCTAGTGTATTAAAAACAAAAAAAAAAAAAAAATCAATTTCTCTGAGGAAGATCTGATTCTGTTAGATATCCTTAAATCCCACTGTGAAGTGGATTCTATATCAACATTTAACCTTTACTGTTGATAAAAAAGGACCTGCCAATTGGAAGAATCTACAAAGAAAGTGTTTTATCGGGCTACGACCTTTTAATGTGCCAAATAAAATACTCAAGGGCCCTTGAACTTACAGATTTTTCTTGTGATGGAAGCAAAGGTTTTGCTTTGATCTAAGCAGGTTGGGGGGGGGCGGTAGGTTAGTTCAGAAGAATAACGGGGACATGTTGGAAACGTTATCTCTTGTTTGAATTTGTCTCCGCGAAAAGATGGCAAATTTGGATTGTTTCCCTGCACAATGTTCTTTTTCAATCTATTAAGGTGTTGCCCAGAGGAAAATGGAGGGCGAACCCTGAAGAACCTGAAGGCTATTGGATCATCGATGCAGGCCCAACTCGATGGATTACGTTGGTTCAGAGTCTTACGCTCTTGGTGTAATCAATTTTTGAAATCAATAACTGCTGCAAGGAATGAACCGGGTTGTTATGTTTGCAATGTTGATGGGGAATGGCTACAAGCTTTGCAGAAGAATGAAGGTTTATAATGATAATAATAAGAAATGTCTTATAAACATAGCCGTATGAATCAGATATGTTTATTTTGGAGCGTCTCAAGGAGCAGCTGCATGGTCTTCGTAGATGAAGATCTGATCTGTGACGATCTCCTTAAATCACAAGGTGAAGGTGATTATCTTTATCAATACTTCACCTCCTACTGTTATAAGGAATTCAATTGTATAGACTTCTAGGTCCTTAGGGTATAAAAAACCAATTTACTCTGAGAAAGATCGATCTGTGAGATCTCTTAAATCACAACGTGAAAGTGGATTCTTATATCATCTTCACCTGTACTGTTATTAATAATTCAATTGTTATAGAATTCTAGGTTCTAGTGTATAAAAACCAATTTACTCTGAGGAAGATCGATCTGTGAATCTCCTTAATCACATTACGTTATGGTTCCTACGGCTCTTTGGTGTCATAAAATTTTGAAATCAATAACTGTCTAAGGAATGAATCCGTGTTATGTTTCAAGAAATGTTTATGGGGAATGCTCACAAGGCTTGCAGAAGATGAAGGTAATGATAATAATAAAGAATGTATTAATACCAATACCTGTGAAGATTTTTAAGGAAATTGCAGTTACCTGAAAATTCAACCAAAAAGAAATTTGGCATCTTTGAAACCTCCTGAATTGCATATGTGGGAAACTGCCCCAGAGGGTGCATGTCAGAAACCATCAACCCGGGGCCTGAGTGGCTGGAATGTGCCCCAAATAGGTGATTCATTGTTTTCTTCGAAAACACGGGAGAAGTTGAGCCTCCAAGCCACCCCTGGAGAGCCTGTTACATGTACTTGTTGGAGAAAAAAAGGAAAAAAGAAAGGCCCAAAAACTTCTAATGTTCTATTGTATGTAAGTTACTCACATTCTGTTCCACAAATCGGTGTGTCAGTGATAAAGAAGGTTAGTAATAAAATGAAGTGATGATGAAGCGACTGTTTGATGATATCTGGAACACATGAGACATCTGAAGAATGCGGAGCTGTTGACAAGAATGCAGAAATACCATTAATCAAAACATAAGAATTATGACAGTAACATTCTGCCACCAGGATTTTGGTCTTGGGCAATTTGCAAAACTGTGATTTTGCAGCACTTTGAAGGTAAGGAGATGACGGCACTAGAATTCATACAGTTTCTAACAAAACTCAAAGGAGGTCAAGTATAGATGAACCAAATGTCCCAGACATGACTGACAAGATGAATCCACATGTGTTGACACATGTTCCTCCAAATGGATTAAAAAGATGATCTGACATCTAACTTGTAGAGGTTTAATGGACTCAAAAAACGGGTTGTGAGTATCGGGAATATAATGACAATTATCGGGATAACGGTGATAGTAATATAAAGATCTGGACACACTTTGTGCTTTATGTGACCATGAAATAAATTTATTACTCCCATTTTTGTGAAGTGTGTGAGTACCATGTTTTGATACAACCATTAGTTAGTATTTTTAAAGTAGTCATTAATAATACTTGCCTGAGCGTTATAAGCAGTATTGCTTCCAAATGCTACAAAGGTGTACTCTATTGCCGCACACTTTTAAACAGTATCATGATCAACTAATCTTCTGATAACTCGCCTGTAAAATCAAAGTTACAGGAACCAGTGTGTGTAGGTATATAAATATAATTTGAAATAGCTCATATGGATCATGTTTTACCTTTGTTGTTTTTTGATGTTTTCTTCTTGATTTAGACAACTATGAAGAAGCTGTTGAACTAAAAAACAAACAAGGCACAAACTAAAAGAAACAACCAGTATTTAGTTGTTGGAGAAATATTGAGACACAGGTAGTCCTTGTTGCCATTTGTGGCAAAATGATGGTTATTAATGAAAAGCAGCTTTCAGTTAAAAATAGAACTTCTATTAAATGACTTCAGAAAATACACGAAATCAAATGTAAGCTGAATATCACTTCAATTACTTGCAGGACAATGTATAGTATAAATATTTCTGTATGTTTTTCAATGTCGCTTCTGAACCAATCAAAATATTCAGTGAGAAAAGTGCCCATTGAGTGAACTCAATAAATGCAAATCATAAATTCAAAATACCACAAATACAAACTGTTTCTCACTTGTAAACCTCAGATATTGTTTGATAAATATGTAATAGGCATGTTTCATGAGAGAGCTGAGGGGTTCCAAGTCTCCTGATTTTTACATAAAATGCCAAATTTTTAAATATCAAATGAAATTTTGGGCCATTTTGCCTATTCTAAGTAGAAGTTATGTGGGGACAAAAAGTACACCCCAAAAATGTAAGTTTGGTTTTAAAGAAATATAATGTCAAAGAATGTAATACACCTTGTACAGTGTACATGACGGAATAAAGAGTGTAAACAATGGGTGCACGGAGCATGGTTTGTTTCATTTTTCGGCACTAAATAAAGTAAGACAATTGTCAGCCTACATCCATTTTCCTTTTGCCAAAATGGTACATAATGTGAGGGAGCTCACAATAGTCCATGATATACTAATATTTTACGTCTGTGTGCATGGTGTCTGTTTATGGCGCTGCTTCTTTTTTCAATGAAATTTTACTACAAAAATAATGTTTTGTGGCAAATGTAAATGTGATGAAATAAAAACGGGGAAAGTTGTGTCCAACAAACAACTGAAAAGTCTACCTTGAGAGTACTTTTTGCAGGGGACTCAAATTGCTACAATGGTATGCAGTGACTTCAAATGCTACAATGTATTCGTTGGTAGTGGCCAAACAAAAAAATGTATTGGAAATGGTTTTTCTATTAGGGATTATTACAATTTTTGTGTCAGACCCTAGAGTGGGGGGGGGGGGGGGGGGGTCAAGATCTTTAAAAAAATAGGATTCCGGCAAAAAAATTCTCGGCCAATGTTTTAAGGTGAAAGGGAAGGGACAAAGGACTATAACTATTTGCCAGTTTTTAAGTAGAAGCACAAGACAAGAGCTGCCACAAAAATTAACCTTCATCATCATATTCCTCATCAGAAAAATTTTATGAGCAAATGTTGACTGAAGATTTATAATTATACTCATTCATAAGCCAAGTCCCAAGTTTAACAATTGATACCAACAGGGCAACTCCTAGTGGTTACTCACTAGGGTTCATCGATCTCTAATATATGGGGCAAATCATTGTATCCAATTGGCGGAACACCCGAGCTACAAAAAAAAATATTGGCCATTGGATCGGCAGAGAAAACCAGGATTTTTAAGCTATATTTTAATTGTGTTTTTTTTTTAAGGTACAACCAGCGTACTGGGCACTCTATCTTGTGAAAATAAATAGCTAGTTTTAATTTTAAAATAATATGGTTATCCAAACAAAGCAATTAATGAAAAAAAAAATATTTTGTGATCTTAGCATTTTTTTTATTTTTTTTATTTTTTTTATATTTTTCTACTAAAAATTTATTAACAAAATTCAAAATACAATTTTGTTTATAGAAATTGAATTTTCATGTAGGGTTGTACAAATACAATTAAATTGGCAGTGGTATTTTGGGATTTCTGAACACAGAATGCCCGTTAAATTGACTGCACAATGAGGAGATGACTGCTGCAGTAGTACTAGCTGAAACTTGCCATGTGCGGTCATTGGCACTCAAATTCAGCAGCAAATCAGGAATTTTATGGCCTTCAAACTTACCTGTAATTGAGGCTTTTCCAGTGGCGGAATAATGTTTAGTTAGAGCCAGTACATGTGTATGAAAGTTAAAGGAGCTGAAAAAAGTTACAGATCCACAGAATGGCATAGAAAGTCAATTGAGTGAAGTTTACACGAGTGTTTAATATTGCCACATGGAAAAGTGGCGTGTCATGGACCCCTTGCATCATGAAGATGATTTATTTAAGAATTCCACAGTGAACGGTGTGGGATGCATTATGTACTGCCAAACTTTGCAAACGGTGTGTGTGTGCTGCTAAGCTTTCATTTTTTTTTTGATGTCCATTATGTCAACATGTACAGCATCTTTCCAATAGTGAAATGGTTCTGGTATTAGAATGACCAGACTTTTTAAAGGTGAAAATTGATTTCTGACTTTTTTGAGGAGTAATTTGTGTAAATGGAAATTTTGTTACAAATTTCTGTTGCCAAAATATAGCCTTATAAATGATTCTCTTGCAGTAAAAACAGCCAAGACCATTGCTTGTTTGAATGTGTATGAGCTTGAAATCCTTTGTTTTGATATATTATTTCAGAGCTGCTATGTGTCCGGATTTTCCATATTAATATCAGGAAATATGGAAAATACAGGAGTACGATAATAACCTAAAATACGGAAACTTTGAGACAGCAATTGCCAATTTTTTTTATACATTAAAAGGATTAAGCTGCTGAATTGCGTTAGGCCAAATTTAAAAGAAATTCTTTGTCTAAGCTCCCGCATCTTGTTAGTAAAAGCAAGCGAATTATTTACCTTTGAAAATGTAAAAGGAAACTTTAATTTTGGAATTGAAAAATTCAATACAAGCTCAAATAAAACTGTCCCTGCCCCACCATTGCCCACTGGGGAGAATTTCACTTAGATTTTTATTGTGATGCTACATAAAGTAGCAATCCCTTTTTTTCCCTCTCTCACCTTCGGCATAGGCATGAGTTCAGCGTTTATTCATGGCTTTTATGGATGAGCTATCTCAAAGTTGCTCTCAAATTCAAGGTAATGCTATAGGGATTGGTTTCACTGTTGTCGGAGAAGAAAAATGTGACCGATAGGAGATAGAGAGAGGGATAGAAACTGTAAGCGTGTGTGTCGGGATGGTAGCAGTCCTATTACCTCTAGCAAATTGCGAAGGGGCTAGGCTATTGAGATTTGGAGCAATTATTCTTTATGACAGACTGCCAGTAAGTTTTAAAATTCTCCTAATGCCAAATGCTTTTTAAGCCTATTTCAGCCCCAAATGCTGCTCATAAGAACCACATATCTAAGCCCCATATAGGGTGTTCAAAAATTTGGTTGTCAGTGGTCATCTAGCAGTCAGTATGGTCATTTTGGCCAAAATCTAGGAAAGGTCATGAAGGTCAACAAATACCATTAAACACAAAAAAATGAGCCGTGTGCACAAATGATCTGAAATTTATAATGATAACACTGCTTTAATATATTTTCAATAAATTGGTTCGAATTGGTATTTTGGTATGTCCCCAAAAATTTACATTCAATACATGATACATTCACTGTTAAGTTTTTTTTAGAAGTCTTACATAATAAGTCCATTCAGCTGTGACAAATTTATGTCTATCTACAATAAAAAAATGAAAGCATGGCAGATCAACGATGATGTGTCCTAACAGTGAGGCAGTTCGTATAAAGTTATCTTCAGGTCCTGAAGATCTTTTTCCAGCAGTACAAGTCAATAGGGTGTCCCTCGATGACACCTAATTATAACTAAATATGCCACAGTATATCGGTCCGGGATATAATCGCCATGATCTGTTCAAAGAAGTCCAACCTTATAGGACTACATTGGAATCTTATTCGATTCCCAGCTTTTTTGGCTTTAAAGATGACAGCAGACTAATTACAGTCTTTTCGCTCATGTGGTTGTATGTCTAAACTTATTATAAATTCATGACAATAAGCACCTGCAACAGGATTACCATTATTGCAGATCAAAACAAGCTAAGAGATAAATTTTTTTTTTCTAGCCTTACTGAGACTGGCAAAGCTGGCAAAGAGTCTCCAGTGATATATCTTATATTACAATATTTCA